>OZ005740.1:317045034-317265521 GCA_963930735.1 Dioctria linearis
CTACTACTACTACTACTACTACTACTACTACTACTACTACTACTACTACTACTACTACTACTACTACTACTACTACTACTACTACTACTACTACTACTACTACTACTACTACTACTACTACTACTACTACTACTACTACTACTACTACTACTACTACTACTACTACTACTACTACTACTACTACTACTACTACTACTACTACTACTACTACTACTACTACTACTACTACTACTACTACTACTACTACTACTACTACTACTACTACTACTACTACTACTACTACTACTACTACTACTACTACTACTACTACTACTACTACTACTACTACTACTACTACTACTACTACTACTACTACTACTACTACTACTACTACTACTACTACTACTACTACTACTACTACTACTACTACTACTACTACTACTACTACTACTACTACTACTACTACTACTACTACTACTACTACTACTACTACTACTACTACTACTACTACTACTACTACTACTACTACTACTACTACTACTACTACTACTACTACTACTACTACTACTACTACTACTACTACTACTACTACTACTACTACTACTACTACTACTACTACTACTACTACTACTACTACTACTACTACTACTACTACTACTACTACTACTACTACTACTACTACTACTACTACTACTACTACTACTACTACTACTACTACTACTACTACTACTACTACTACTACTACTACTACTACTACTACTACTACTACTACTACTACTACTACTACTACTACTACTACTACTACTACTACTACTACTACTACTACTACTACTACTACTACTACTACTACTACTACTACTACTACTACTACTACTACTACTACTACTACTACTACTACTACTACTACTACTACTACTACTACTACTACTACTACTACTACTACTACTACTACTACTACTACTACTACTACTACTACTACTACTACTACTACTACTACTACTACTACTACTACTACTACTACTACTACTACTACTACTACTACTACTACTACTACTACTACTACTACTACTACTACTACTACTACTACTACTACTACTACTACTACTACTACTACTACTACTACTACTACTACTACTACTACTACTACTACTACTACTACTACTACTACTACTACTACTACTACTACTACTACTACTACTACTACTACTACTACTACTACTACTACTACTACTACTACTACTACTACTACTACTACTACTACTACTACTACTACTACTACTACTACTACTACTACTACTACTACTACTACTACTACTACTACTACTACTACTACTACTACTACTACTACTACTACTACTACTACTACTACTACTACTACTACTACTACTACTACTACTACTACTACTACTACTACTACTACTACTACTACTACTACTACTACTACTACTACTACTACTACTACTACTACTACTACTACTACTACTACTACTACTACTACTACTACTACTACTACTACTACTACTACTACTACTACTACTACTACTACTACTACTACTACTACTACTACTACTACTACTACTACTACTACTACTACTACTACTACTACTACTACTACTACTACTACTACTACTACTACTACTACTACTACTACTACTACTACTACTACTACTACTACTACTACTACTACTACTACTACTACTACTACTACTACTACTACTACTACTACTACTACTACTACTACTACTACTACTACTACTACTACTACTACTACTACTACTACTACTACTACTACTACTACTACTACTACTACTACTACTACTACTACTACTACTACTACTACTACTACTACTACTACTACTACTACTACTACTACTACTACTACTACTACTACTACTACTACTACTACTACTACTACTACTACTACTACTACTACTACTACTACTACTACTACTACTACTACTACTACTACTACTACTACTACTACTACTACTACTACTACTACTACTACTACTACTACTACTACTACTACTACTACTACTACTACTACTACTACTACTACTACTACTACTACTACTACTACTACTACTACTACTACTACTACTACTACTACTACTACTACTACTACTACTACTACTACTACTACTACTACTACTACTACTACTACTACTACTACTACTACTACTACTACTACTACTACTACTACTACTACTACTACTACTACTACTACTACTACTACTACTACTACTACTACTACTACTACTACTACTACTACTACTACTACTACTACTACTACTACTACTACTACTACCGCCGCCGGGGTCAGTACGTATTTTTTTAAATTGAATACTTATTGTAATAATTGATTCTTTTGATTACGACATTATTATATTATTTATTTTTATGTTATTTAGACAAATATAAGCCGCCGCAAAATACGTGCAATCCGAGACGGACCTCCCTCTTCTCCCCCTGGGTATGCTACTGATCCGACCTTTAAAGTCTCAAAAAATAGTAATAATGCTGCAATAACGGTTTTTGTATAGAAGCCTAATGTATTCTGTATTAAACGGAAAATTGTTCGTTTATCACGGATTCTATGGTACTACTTGCGATATTCAGAACAGCAGTCACTACGCATCCATTTCTTCGAGTTTTTTTACTATTCAAAATATTTACTTTAACAGAATGGTCTGCAATTTATAACAAGCGGTACCTGCTGTAAATTACGTGCCAATGGAATTTTGAAATTTTCAATGACACTTCTTATAAGGGATCTAGAGAAAGTTACTAGTAATTTTGGACAAAACGTAAACAGCAATGCGTGAAAGGAGTACACAATGAACATACAAGATGTCTCGTCGTGAGTGAAAGTATAGCCCAGATGCGATTGAAAATTTCATATACAATTTTTTCGATATCGTACTATTTTCAAAGTTACAGATGATTTTCGATTTTTTCGAAATTTTGAACCTTAAGACACCTTACGAACTAAAACTCAGTCCAAACGTTTTACTGGATGACATTGTTCTTCGTTTTGTTCGTATCAGTATGCGTTCTCATTCGGTGTAACTCAAATTATGAAAAGTACACATAGCAAAAATTTGTAATTTTATTGCCAACATATTTTTTTAAAGTGACCATACCAAGAGATGATTCGGTTCTCATAGAAAACATCTTTCATTTAATACCTTTTAAAAAAGTTCCACATCATCAGTCTACTTTAAATATTACCAGGGGCAAGATGTTATAACTTCGAAAGATTCGACGTTCGACAATTTATCGATAGTCGGTATGTTGTAACACTTTCGACAGGCGATAAATGCGATAGAATATCACTGAGTTTTGCTGAGAGTGATAGTACAAGCGAAGATTAAAAGATGTATGTAAATTTAGGAAATTACATTTATATGTTCCATTTTTTGTAAATTTATTCAATATAAATGATTTTATATATTATTTATATAGATTCTGCAAACTTGAAGTTATAAAACTTGTAAGAATATTTCTTAAAATCAAAAATCAATAAGGCAGTACATTTGTTTAGGCATATCCATAACATAATACCGCTGCCTTAAATATATTCTTTTGTCCCGGTAATTAATTATTTCTTCGTCATTTTCGTTATCCTCCACAAATAAAGCCACTGCGCTTGAAAAAATTCATAAATTCCAATTTTATTATTATTAATATTTATCAACAACTAGAAAAAGAATCTATAAATGTCATTTTTGCTAGGGGAAAAAATTCGGAAATAGTTTCGAAACAAGAAAAATCGCCTGTCGAACGAAAATCTTATAACATACCGCCAGATCGAAATCTTCGCTTCGATGATCGCTTTCGATGCGAAGTTATAACATGTTGCCACAGGGTTAAATTGAAAAATTTCCTGACATATACTTTTCACTAACTTGGGATATATGAATTCGAGATGCAAGAAATATTTTAAGGAGAGAATAAACAATGCTCCTAAGCCAAAAACTTACATGCATCTTTAATTCCAATAAAAAAAAAAATATTGACGAGACTGTTGACAACTTCTTTTCTATCATTAACCCTAAACGCTATATATCATTCCAATGTTGATTTTACTTGCGAGTAGGTGGAGTTAGAGCTTATCAAAATGGTATTGTCTTAGTAACATAGGTACCTACTACGTTTGACATGCATGCAAACATTCCGTATTCCTACAGAAAGCTGTCAGGGTTTTACGTGAGCACCTGCCATTATGGCTTAATCTCACGGCAGCCTTAATGCATGGATTGAAGTCAAGCTACAATCAGCGCCCTCGAGAGGCAGAATATAATTTATATTCTGTCTTAGAAGTACCTGTTTATGTCAGTGCATGCTTGACATTGGACTTACTGGTCGAAGCGAGATCTTCCTAAAATCTCTTCCGATCTTTAGGTCACGGCACCCGCTCGATTTAGCGCAACTCCACGTCGAGAGCCAATCCTCTAAGCATACATTAATAAGCTACCATCCTTCAAATTTACGGGCGCAGTATGCAATTATGACAAAAGAACAAACAACTCTGCTTAGAGAAGAATGTTCGCCTAAGTCATGCAGACTCAGACAATCTCACTCACTACGATGCTCCCACAAGGGGGCCTCCCATGTTGAGGAGAACATTGCTCTAAGAGCTCTATTCGGGGCTCCTCAACCCCGTAGTACCAAGTTAGCAATGTCGGCTACCCAATTGGTATGGCTCATACGATCATGAGTACTCCCAGGGATTCTTATATGCAGATGCTTAAACGTTACTGGTACCTTCCGTTCGGACTTAATCATATTAGCACTTATAAAGTAACAGCAGTTGACCATGAGAAGGTTACGATCCGCACTTTAGGCTAGGAGAGGCTTGAAACTAACGCCAGTAGTCTTATAGGATACCAAGGTACAAATAGCAATCTGCATAGTAGGTCAAATACGTGCTAGGTTTCACTAGGTACACGCACTATCATCAGTAATCAGCTGTACAGGACCTCAGTACAACAAAGCACGGTGCACATATATGGCTTTTCACATCCAGTTATTCTCCCCTTCTGCGCTTCACTAACTGGAATGAAGTTAAAAGAACGGAAGAGTCTACATTTAACGCCTATCAGTTACAGCCATATCCAGAACTGAAGCAAGTTTGCAGACTGCACGGAACACATGCAAGTCTATTATCTGCATAGAAAAAAAATATTTTTGACCAGAATGTCTGACAAAGAATCTCGGCAAAAAGCAAAGGTTTTGTTTTCTGGTCAAAACCATCAGGAACAACTTCACCAGTTCCTATATAGCTTCACTACTTAGTTATGGTGAAGTGCTTGTCGACTTCCTGGATAAAGCTAAATTTTCGCTATTAGATTCGCTTCAATTTCTTGTCTTCCACCCACTTCACAAACACCTGTCTACAAGAGCCAATACACTTCCGTACAAGAGATGTGTTCAAGGTCGTTAACAGACGACTCCAAAGCGGCATGCCAGCCCCTGCTAGTTACAAACTGTGCCTCATCCTTGACTAAGCCTCTGCGGAAACTGCTCTACTTATATTATTCGCCAGGAAGTTTTCTAACTGATTGGAAATTATCCCATATTAAGCCTATTCCCAGGAAAGGAGAGGGTAATAATCGCTCAAATTATCGGTTCATTCTAATCACTTAAATTCTTTTAAAAGTTTTTAAAACTATCATTAACTCCAAATTAATGAAGCCTATAGAAACCAATAAGCTCATCAACGATCGTCAACTTGGTTTTCGGATTGGACGCTTATCTGGAGACTTGCTGACTTTTCTACGGAACGTTGGAACCGTAGTTTTAATAATTTTGATGAGTCAAAAGTCATTGCTCTAGATATTGCAAGGGCCTTTGACAGAGTCTTGTAAACTAATCACAACTTAAAGCACTTGGTCTCTCCCCTGCTCTTCTATTACGGATTGAAAGCTTTTTTTTATCTAGTCGCCTAATATGGAGTTACATCTAAATCTCACCCTTTAGATGCCAGTATACCTTAGGGCTCTTCTATCTCTCAATATTTCTTCCTAATTTTCATTAATAATCTACTTTCCCTTTCTTTCATCCCGTCCATAGTTTTGCCGATGACAGTGCCCTTGACTTCGCTTATTCCTTTGACAATCCTGCGGACTCCATTTGATCATTGAATAATGATATTGACAATATGCTCCCTTGGAGCAAGGCAAAACAAGTCGAATTCAATGCATCTAAAACCCAGAGCTGTCTCATCTCTGATACACCGACACTAAGAATTCTTGGCATTAATTATATTTCCAGCAATTTAAGCTGAATAAATCATATCTTCTCTGTTGCCAAAAATTAGATTTCTGTAAAGGTATATTTACGTTGGAAATTTTCAATTTTGTGGTCGGTATCCAGAGTGATGAGAAGTGCAAGAAGAAGACAGAATCTTGTAAGGCTCGAATAGTAAAATAATAACCATAAAAATAGGATGAAAGAGGATCTGGTCCTGTTTCCTCAAATTTGATGTTCTTAATGACAGTAATAACTTCAAGTTCAACCTCAGAAAGCAAAAGTATATCATCTGAAGTGATATGTTTTTATGCTAGAATTCCAACAATAACGAACACATCAATGACACAAAACCAATAAGCTTCAATTCTGTCCAAAAACAATGAATAATTTCCATCACAGAAAGTGACAAATGCTCATCACTATTGTGTACATATCCTTAAGAAGAACCGTATAAAAACTGTCTTGTCATCGATATTTTTTATAGTAACAATAAAGTTTATTGTTCATAATAATATCAAATTGAGCTTGACTGATATTTTCATGGCAATTGTAATTCAGGCAGCTATAAAAGGCTCAATTGAGAGCATTTGCCGATTTTTATTTTACTCTAAGTGATAAAACCACTGTCGGCGACATGTATCAGGGTAATGCGACTGTAAACTCGAAAACTCCTTAAATTTATTATGACAGGCATTACCGTCAGCCAATCCACCCTAATCCCGTTGCTGCCACCAAAAGTATACTGCTTAACACCCTAAAATACAAGATCAAAAACTTTGGTCTGATGAGCCATAAACATGAATGAAAATTGAAAGAGCTATTCTGGCTTAAAGATTTCTCGCGCTTTTAGATTAACTCGCTTCTATGGATGTATGAGTTGTTAGATGTTATATGTATAGACGTATATATACCTATAGAACCATAAGAAGCAAAATGAAAAATCATAGCCTCGGAAAGTTGAATTACTGCCGCTTGAGAGATTCAATTAACGCCCTACATTAGGTCTATGGGAGCGAAACTTGTATACCTACATAGAAGGAAGTGGTTATTGGCTCTGAGGGAATTTAATTACGCCATAGAGGAAGAACTTCACTTACCTTTTTAGGAGCTAATGCTTCGAAAGGGTAAGGAAATACGGTAATTGCCTACAAATATGGGGGACTTTACAAGAAACGTATGTCTCAATTAGGTACATAAGAGGCATTGTGAATATTACGAGAAACCCGGGTATTTGCAATGTCAACAGCTTGTTAATTATTACCTAAAATGAATAACTGTCGAATTTGTTGTTACAAACAGGGTACTTATTAAATAACAGGAAAGCCGGGAGGAGCAAGAAAATAAAGTAGCAATTGAGCACAGGTGTCGTAATGTTGCTGAAACAAAAGACCTCTATTCAGGGACTTCTATTAATATTTTGTGCCAAACTAGTATTTTTTTTTATATATTACGATACTGCTGGTGACAGACGGTGCTTGAATTTGGGGGATTTTATTATTATTTATCTTTATCCCACTCCAAGTTAGCATAAGTTCTCACACCAACACCAAGTTTCAGCTTTCAAGTATACTAAATCAACATCTATTGCACCTTCCCGCGACAGAATCTTATTAATTTCTTTTCACAAGTAAATCTTCTTAATACACGTGTACCAGTTCCCAAGTTCTTCTGACTGCCAATTCATCACTGTTTAAGACGAAACTTCCCTGGAATATATGTACACACCATCACTGGAACCCTAACAACAACGTCGGGTCGTCTCAAATATACTGCCAGATGCTATAACTGAGTTACAAAAGCTTCTTTAGCTACAGGAAGTAACGACTTACATAGTACCACACTATAGAAGACGAGATGCTGCGAATATTTTCTTCAGAAAGAAGTTGGCTATTAATTGTGTTGACATTGACAGATTAGTGAAACCGCTTCGCGCCATTTGCCATTCAAAGCAAATCAGATTGACATTCAATAAGGACTAGAGCACGACTTGGCTTATTCTTATCATGACTGCAGAGCCCCAAATTAGATTGATTTCCAAAGAAAGTCGATGAAAATATATTTTCCCAACACACAAAGCCATGGACGAGAAGAAAAATTATCTTAGACATGTTTTGTTGTCTACTCTATAGGCATGTCATTAGAAAATTGTGGACTTACTTGTGCAAGCATAGAGGTTCGGGAAGGAATGAAAAAAGGATTTGGAAGGGGGAGGTGCGGTATATAGTATCCTTGTTTTTGGATTAAATTTATGGAATGTGACAGACACTAATTTAATTTATTGTTTTTGCTAAGAAGAGTAAATTTATACAATTTTGTGCTTTTACTATTGAATTATAAACAACCCTGTATTGTGTATAAAATTCATTGAAATTTGGTTCAAGTAAAGAAAAAAGCCGGCCAAGTGCGAGTCGGACTTGCACATGAAGGGTTCCGTAACATTGTACAAGATTTAACACTATGTGCGAAAAAAAATCAAGTTTCTTGTGTTGGGACCTCCTTTGATTTGTAACATTGTTTTATTTTCATGTTATAGCAGCTTTAGTATTACTCACTCTATGAAAATTTCAAATGTCTACCTATTACGGTTCATGAGATACAGCCCGCTGATACACAGACGGTCGGACAACGGAGGCTTAGTAATAGTGTCCCGATGGCACCCTTTTGGAATGGAACCCTAAACATCGGAAATGAGTTATTTTACTCTTTCGAGATCTGTACAATATACTAGCAGAGCGGGCTCTGATACTAGTCTACAGGCAATTCTCAACTTACTGCATATGAGCAGAGAAATTGAAAGATAAATACCCAGGTAGATATTGTCAGTTGTTGGCCTAAATTCGTGAATAAAAGATAAAAAAATCTTTTATTAAGCGCTTAATATTAATATAATAATTTATTTTCCTTCATACGATAACGTATGAAGAGTCTAAGAATCTTTTGGCATCTACGCGGAGATTTCTGGTAATAAAAACCAAAAAATCCACATTCAGAAATTAGCATACCAATATAAAGTGAAATCAGTGTACATAGCCAGCTTTGTCCTCTGATATAGACACCTGGATATTGATAAGATGCAAAGGATGGCCAATTTAGAGGACAAGGGGACGCGATGCGAAGGAAAAGTCAGATTATCACATTTCTTCCGGTGTGGGAAAATTTACTATCCCCGAGCAGGTCCACATTTGTCATAAAAAAATTTTCTTCGAAAGCGGTTATCAGGTAACCATTAGGTAAGTCAAACCCATAGGGATCCAGTTCCCACAATGAGTTCATATCTGGTGCACTAACGGATTCAAGATAGATCACAAAAAAGGTGCAAGAGGGGTTGGTCATGAAATAGAACTTTACATTTTACTTGGTACCCTGCCTTCCATCTTTCAGACGGAGGTCTACGTTATAGACGTTGAAGCTCAGAAAAGTCTAAATAGGGTCCGCTAGAACTTCAACATCTATATTTGCTCTTGCAGCCAAGCTAGCTCCTGGCTATATCCTTTCAAGACCTTCAGTCTCTAAGACAGTCCGGATCTGCCACATGAAACTTCAGCTGCTGACTAGGCAGAAGCGGCTCGTGGACATTAGCTTTAGTTGGGCTAACCTACTTATCAACAAAAGTTATGCATGTTTCCACTACACGCTTACATCATAAGAAGCAATGAGAAATAAATAAAAAACAAAGACAACTTGAATTTTTCAGATAACTTTTAATCTACAAAAATTCCCTAGGGTAGGGCTATATCACTTAAAAAAATAAAAAATTTCTTGTTCTAAAACAAGAACTAAATTAAGTTGATTAATGAACAAGCTAAGCAAAAGGATATATACAATGTAGTAACGCCTGAACATTCACATTTCCACCACTAATTACAGCTACAGTTCGACAATCACTTCATTGTTTACAAATCGTAGAATATTAACATTTGGGAAGTACAGCAAACGTCAGTTGTTTTATCTACTTCAAATTAAGCGAAAGGGGAATGCCCATTTTAGGACCGACACATTCAGACACGAGAGATGTCTTAACCGGTTGACCATATATGCAGGAAAGGATATGAAGAATACGGATTTTATCCTTTATTTTTGAATATCCTGGAAGACGTACTTTTGAATTCATTAATTTATTTTTTCTTTTATTTATTTTTATTTTTTACCTTATATTGTCCATTAAATCATATTAAAATTTTAACTTGGGATCTCATCGGGATCAAGGAGCAAAAATCAAGAAAGTTTCACCAGGAGACATCTATAACTACCTACAAAAAAAAACAATGTTCTTATACAGGGTGTCCTGTATGTGGTCTTACACCTGAAGGCTATGCTTAGAGAAGCAACCAATTGGAAGTGTTGGGGGGAAATCTAAATGGTTTCCCAAATTAAGGGACTTTAAGATATTTGGGTATGTTTTTATATATCACCATGTAATTTCTGAACTTTACACCCTATGATTATTATTATTATTATTATTAAACTACTAAACTTTGGTGGATAGAGCATCGTTCACTAAGTGCCAGAAAGTAGGCAATTTATCTGTTGGAAATGCCCTTTTCCAGCCATTTTCGCTGGATATGCATTAGAAAAAAAGCAAAAATCGCAAAAAGGGTCTTTGGTACAGAGGATCGTGGCTCAACTTAAAGGGAAGCGTTTGGGCGTCTTAAGGGGGAATACCAGTGAACAGAAAAATCACATTTTTATCCTATCCACTACTATAATGGTTTGAGCATGAGAAAAAAATTTATCTGTGCTTTATGCTTTTAAGCTCTATTTCCTTTGCTCAGATAACACAGATTCTACTAGCGCAGACTACAATGTTGGAGAATTGGAAGAATTTCCTTTCTGCTTAGCACTCACACAGCCAGCCGGCGTCAACGTCCCACGCACACCACATAAGCCGTGGTAGGATCAGAACCAGCCACAGCAGCAGTCATGTCATGAAGCAGGTCGAGCTCATGGGTCGTGCATGGGTACATCGTAGGAGAAATAAATAAAAATGAGTGTGCGTTTGCGCGATGAGCTCTGTGTACATATGGATGGGATGGTTGAATATTTCGTGGGAGTGGGCTGCATCAAAACCTTCGAGAATACTTCACAAGCCATGAAACAGCCTCCCTCCCTACCACATGCGAGGCCTGACGTAGTCCTTACGTTCTAAAATAATTGCCGTGTTCTTATGTAAAACTGACAAAAGTTTGATTTGAATAGCTCCTCCGCCCTAAACTACTATTCATACAGAAAAAAGGTGTTCTGATAATCTTGAGCCTTCTTTCTTATCTTTCAAACCGTAATAAAATTTTCATACCTTTCCTATCAAAATTATTTAAAAAAATTTATCTTAACCAAATGACTACGACTCCTCAAACAAAATTGTAATTGTAATGTCGCTGTGCCGTCATAGCATGCCATGGGCTGATGATATCAAATGTAGCTGCCTACAGATTCGGACTACGGCTGCACATACACACATACAATTATTACTCAGCTGAGAGTTATTTAGCGTGAAATGGTAAGGTTAGTTTATAATCAAAACTATTTTATTATTTTGTTAAGTAAGGTATATAGGAATTGTAGCCTTTGGGAAGGTAAGGAGCCAAGCTTTAAATTAATACAAGACTATTTTCCTGTATAGATAGTAGTTTAGGCTCTATGGCATATATAAAGCCAATGTTTAGCACTTTTCCATAAGTATCAATATAGAACATTTTAGAAAACGGACTAAGCACGTACACATATAGATTTCTGTTTCATGGCTTGGGAAGTATTCTCGAGGGTTTTGGCTGCATCCAATCCGAAACATATTCATTCTTTTCTGCTTTGTTGTTTGTTTGCTTTTTGCACATCACAGTTTTCATTTAATTTTGAATTTTTTTATTGCCTAGATGATATATAATAGAGTATTACTAGATTTGTCATTCCGTTTGCATTGTAGCCATATAAAAATTTTGTTTTTCACTATATATTTAGGCACTACCCGAGAAAGCGTCAACGTAGAGAGCTGAAATTTTGTACACGGCGTTTTCATAAAAATAGTATATGCAATTTAAAAAATGAACTAAATTGAGCAACCCATTTACGGTGTTAATATAAAAAAAATCTACATGTCATAATTATTTTAGAGTTTTAATTTTTAAATCATATTTATTACTTTGAATTGCAACCTGTTTTTTGTTGTTCTGTTAATAACAATAACAATAACAAAGTTATAAATTTTGACTATCAGGACCAGCTTAACACAAGCTCGCTGTAGTGACACGTTTAATAAATAACCGGTCAACAATACATGCTTTGCTTTTTTCATCACTAAGTCAGTGTTAGTACATGCAATGCAACTGGCCTGTTCCCGTGTTTACTGTTCGATTTCCACTCTATTAGCTCAATTGACTTTTAGGTTTTTTAATAATTTAGTTTTCTCCTGCTCAAAAATTTCAGCTGAGAAGTCAGGTTTTTGACCAATTTTACGTTTCGTAATGTGCATCTTTGCCTGGCGCGTTCATTTTACGTTTCCGTGATTTATTTTGAACCCTTTTAACATTATTTTTAATTCTTTTGCCTTCAAGCCTATGCACTAGTTTATTCGCTTCGTGTCCCAATCCTTTAGAGTGTATAACATTTACATTTGAAAGATCGAGTCGAGATTGAGTTGAGTTTAGGACTCGTGTTTTTGAGCACGCAGGGTTGAGATATTGAGTTGAGAACGGGTCGAAGTGACAGTTAAACATAACATTATTTATGGTATTTTTTGTGAAGAAGTTATAAAAGTTATAAATTTAGTTTAAATAAACAAAATAAACTCACAATAAATACACAACATACCAAAACTTTCGACGAAAGAATGAATAAAATAAATCCCAACTGTAAGCTGCCAACTTGACTACTCAATCCGCGTTTATAGGACACCATTTCGACCCGACTACGCCAGCTAAGCTTGGTTGAGTCGAGGAGTCGAGCCGATCCGACATTAACTCGAACCGCGAATACATGGAGTTGAACCCGAGTTGAACCAGGGTTCAACGCTGCATGCAAACATGGTAATTGATACTGCTTCTCCAGTGTTATGTTGAACAGCAGCGGCAGAGCATCTGTATTCATATGAACGGCAATGTGTGTAATTAACTCGCTTTCCACCCACAAATTTTGAAACCAGGGCATGACATTGTTCAACTAATCCTTGTCGTGTGTCACCTCTGAGCTTTTAATTATCTCACAAAGTATTACATAATCGCCACATCTTGGCATTGACATAATTGAGTTTGGTTTTCGAGCATTATTTCCAAAGCGCCACTAAAAACACGTAGTAGTGATTCTGTAAACTAACAGTTACAGCTTTTAGACGCAGCTGCTCGTGGCGTTTGTGACAAATTGCATCGTTTAAGAAGTTTTTTGAAGAAAAGGACGGTGATAAAACATAGGTCCTTTATTTGCTTTAAATTTTCGTGCACTATTATAAATACGTCTTTTTAACTTCTTACGTCTATTTAAAAGAACTGTTAGATCAACTAGTAAATACTTGCAGTTGGTTGCTGTCTTTGGCTATTGCAAAAAAAAAATTGATTTAATGTCAAAATCGTCTGTCACCATATATTTAATTGGAAATTAAAGATAATTTTCAATTACATAATTGGAAATTATTTTTGGTCGTCTGTCGACGGTAGTCGACATTATTAATTAAAGTCTTGGAGTGTCGAGCAAGATTTATGCACAAAAGCTCCAATTGTTCAAAAATTCCTCCTTGCCCCAAAGTTGTTACCTTATTTTCAATGTCGCTGTTTTTGTCACAGAAATATTCAGCACAACTGGAATGATCGCCGAATACATGGAATGGTGCGTTCAATATATCACTACGCAATTTTACGATTTTTTTGTGAAAATGCCAGTCCTGTGATTTATAATAACCAATTGCTTTTTTTACACCAATTATTATCCTCTGACTGTCCTTTGATAACATTTTTCGGCTTTTTAAGTCGTAGGTACTTTGTATTTCTAGCCAACTCTAAAAGCTTTCTGCGGAAGTTTCTAAATAAGTGGTTGCGACATTCAATCTTTTTGATATACAGATTTGTATATGGTCGAGACTCCAACAACTTTTTATAAACACTACTGTCACCATTTCCAATGAATTTATGATAGCGTGCACCGTATAACTCCTCACATTTTTTAAATCCTTCTGTAATTATAGTTGATTCCATTGCTGTCGAAGGTCCTTTAAAATTTGCACTACATTCATGATCACGAGGCTCAATGGATTTGGCTGCAGATCTCTTTCTGCTAATATATATATATATGTTTTTTTTTTGCTAATATATTTTTTTTGCTAATATATTTTTTTTTTGCTCATATAATTGGAAGAAGCTAAAGCAACTATTCCCAAAATTTTCGTTTTTTTAAATTAAAGAGCATAATATTAGTCTATATGAAATTAAATTATATATGTATATAACCTCTATCTATATTCTATATAATGCAAAAAAAAATTCAAGAACTCCCATATCTCACATAAAAAAAAAACAAAAACAAACAAACAGTAATAAAAACTTCCTGGACAAAACTAAATCAACTGTACCAAATTGGAAAAGTAATTGCTTCTAATTTCGTAAACGTGGACTTAAATTGTAACCAAATCGTTAATACAGTTGATGAGACGGTAACAAGTAGCGTAACGATAACAAATTCGTTATTTAGTACTATCATTTTAAAAGTAGAAGCACCGCGTAAAGTGTTTCAGTGCAAAGAAAAATTTAGTGATAATTGCAAGAAACAAGTACAATGACTTTACAAAAAACTGTATTATAAATGATTTTAAAAAGGGTTTAACTCAAAGGGACTTAAATAAAAAATGTAGCATCAACAAATCTGTGATATCAAAACTAATAAAAAAGTATATTGTCACCGGTAGCGTAAAAACAATCCACAGAGGTGGACGCCCAAGAAAGACGACTGCACGAGTGGATGCCCTCATCATCTAGAAAATTAAAAAGAACCCGTTCGTATGATCGGCAGAGATTCTAAGAGATACACAATTAAATATTACTGATAGAACAATCGGAAGTCGGGCCATGGAGGCTAAACTCCCAACTTATAGGCCGGCATCCAAGCCAGCAATATAAAAAAAAACCGGCAGGCGAGAATAAAATTTGCAGAAAAATATGGAAGCTGGAATGAACAACAATGGAAGACAGTTTTATTCTCAGATGAATCAAAATTTAATTTGATTCAATCTGACGGAATGACTCATATCAGGCGACCCAAAAGAACAAGGCTTTTTCCACAATATTGTAATCATACAATAAAACCTGGAGGGGGTTCCATAATGGTGTGGGGTTGTTTCTCCTGGGCAGGACCTGGCCCTATTGTGAAAATAGAGGGCAAAATGGATCGGTTCCAATATAAAAACATCCTGGAAAATGAAATGCTTCCGTACGCAGAAGAAGAGATGCCACTCCGTTGGAGGTTTCAACATGACCGCGATCCGAAAAATACCTCAAAATTCGTTACCAGCTGGATTCAAGAGAAGCATATTGAAATGCTGGAGTGGGCCGCGCAATCACCGGACTTGAATCCCATCGAAAATTTGTGGGAAATTGTTAAAAAGCGACTAAGACGGAAATGGTTCTCCAACCAGAGTCAGCTGTTTCAAGCAATGAAAGTTAAGTGGTCCCAAGTCCCAACAAATACCATAGAAAATCTTATAAATTCGATGCCAAAGAGATGTGAGGCCGTCATAAAGCAGAAAGGATTCGCTACAAAATATTAAAATGCAGTTTTTTATTTTTATTTCCTCAGTTGAAATCGAGTTGCTTTAGTTTTTTCCAGATCTTTTGTGTTTAATTTTTTTTTTTTTAATTTTTTTATTACTGTCAAATTTGGAATATATAATGAATTTTGTTTTGTTTTTATGTAGAATAAGGATAAGAGTTAAATATATATTAATTTTATTTCAAATGGACTAATATTATGCATTTTAATTTAAAAAACGAAATTTTGGTGTCAAGTTGCTTTAGTTTCTTCCAACACCGTATATATATATTTTTTTGCTAATATATATATATATATATTTTTTTTTTGCTAATATACAGGGTGTCCCGTAAGTCGACGTCAATCCGGAATCGGTGATAGACCAAATCATAACAGTTACTAGAAAAATAAATGTGATGGTTTTTTAGCTCCTGTTGCTACAAATTTTTACTTTTTTCAATATTATTTTTCTTATATAATCCCGAATAGTGCTTATGTAACCTGCTGCTTTAAATTCTAAGCCTACTGTTCCAGCTTGGAAGAAAATGTCACATTTTGCCGAACCAAGAATAGAAAATTAATATTTCACTCAACTTTAACTGACTATAATGAAAAAAAAATGTACTACGCCAGTTTGGCAAGTAACTTTAAAAGTTGACGTATTTAATAAGGATTCTAAAATGGTATAACACTTGCTACAATATTTCTTAGATTACGGAAAAAAATTTTCTTCAAGAAACCCAGTTTCGAAAAATTTCTTTTCACCTACTAAAAATGATTCTAGTGTACCCAAAGCTTGCCGTAAGACCGTAACTTTCAGATTTTAGTTTGAGTGAGGCGGAGAGTCATTACATGAAGAGTGAGTGAGCATGATAGTGATGCTCGCTCGTCAAATCATTGAGATTTTACAAATGTGCATCGTCTAATCTCCACAGAGGCCGACTTCCAAACCAAGTACATGGTGAAGAAAGAGTTTCTTACCTTAAGAGGACGTAGTACTTCAAGCAGTTGAAGAAGACCCAAGTGTTTTGGTGCGTGCAATCCAGGAAAGCACAGCCTAAAAGCTCACCAAATTACATATACAAAAACATGAGCTCCAGAATTACGGAAGCAGTTGAATTTGTCATCAATGGAAGATTTTTCCGTCTGATAACCAGCGTTGCCAACTCAATACAAAAGTAAGAAGATCTACTTATTTTTACTGATGTATACTTACCTACTTACTATCTAATCGAATCTACTTACTTATAGTAATCTTTAAAACAATTGCTTTTTTTCGCTAAGGAAGTCGTCATTACTGATATTGATATATTTTAAAGTAATTTTGGAGTTTTAAAGAAGTTTTTAAGTGAACTGTACCTGACTGTACCTTTTTTTATGTTAAGATCAAAGCTGTCAAAATAAGTTTCCGAAAGAAAAGCTGAAGAGTTCCAATTGTGTTTCAGGTTTTATATATGCAATGCATACACCAACATGACGGTGCGTGGCAGGATATTCTTAAAGAAGAAGAAAATGTCAGCTGAGTTACCTGTTTTTATGGTACACATTGTGATTTCTGCGTGATTTTGATTTTGATTTGTGTAATCCAGGTAAAATTTAACTTAAATTTTTCCAAAAAATTATGTTATAGCTTATTTTGTTATTACGCTCTTTAGATGATGCGTTTTTTGACTTCAAGCAAAAAGCCTGAGGGTGAATATTCGGGCTTGGAGCCTGCTTTGGCCTCTGAAAATGATTCTGATTCTGAATCAAATTTAAACTCATCGGATGCTCAAATTGCTAATAAAAGAAAATATGCACAAGCTTTCCTTACTAAGTGGCAACAAAATTTTGAATGGGTACAAAATTCGAACAAAGGCAAAGCTTATG
The DNA here is from genome assembly GCA_963930735.1 of Dioctria linearis. NCBI lineage: Eukaryota > Metazoa > Arthropoda > Insecta > Diptera > Asilidae > Dioctria > Dioctria linearis. The sequence continues at coordinate 317,062,861 of OZ005740.1, forward strand.
CACACTGTAAGGTATGTTTATACTTAAGCAGGTTGAAAAGTTTCGAATTTCTTCATATTAATTTAAAATGAGTATTTTTTTATTAATTTGTGTTGTTGTAGTGGTTATCGTAGAAGTAAAAGTACAATAATTTCATATTTTCTACCAGGTATGTTTTACCGATTTATTTATTGGAACCATGGGTAAAGCAGCCCTGAAAAAGCATCAAGAAAGGCGTACTCACAAATTAAGATGCAACACCATGTGGAAACAACCAACTATAGAGCATACTACGGCAATAAACAAAACGGCCGAAATAACAAAAATTGCTCAAGCTGAAATAAAGATTGCTTTATTTGTAGCTGAACATAACTTAGCTTTTAATTTAATGGACCATTTTGTGCAAGTAATTTCAGAAATTGCCAAAGATTCCGAAATTTCAAAAAAAAATTAAATGCGGGCGTACAAAAGTCAGTGCAATTATAAAAAATGTTTTAGGGAAATATTACATAGAGAATTTGAGCAAACTGATGAATATTCAAAAATTTTCTCTTATGGTAGACGAAGCATCTGATGTGTGCTTAAAAAAACATTTATGTTTAATTGTGAGACTAAGGCACAAAAGCAAAGTCTTAGATTTTTTTTACGACTTACTTGAAGTTGATAAAGCCGATGCAATTTCTTTATACAATTTAATAATAAACAGTTTTAAGAACTGTAATGTCGATTATAAAAAAAATTTAATTGGCTTTGCTGCTGATGGAGCTAGTGTTATGACTGGGAAACATCACTCAGTAGCAAGTCTTTTAAAAAAGGATATTGAGAACTTGTTTGTTATTAAATGTATATGCCACTCATTCCATTTATGTGACAGTTATGCCTGTGAGCAAATTCCAGGCGAAATTGAATGTCTGACGAGAAATATTTACAACTATTTGAAGAGCTCGAAAAGACTTTCCGATTTCAAATCCTTACAAACTTTTTTTTGAAATAAAACCATTAAAAATCTTAATTCATTGTCAAACCAGATGGTTGTCACTGCAAAGTGTAATTAAAAGAATAATTAGTCAATATGATGTTCTCAAAGCTTACTTTAATATTGAGAAAAAAGAGTCAAAACTAATACAAGCAGAAAACATTTACAAAATGTTGCTTGATCATATGACCAAATTATACTTTTTGTTTCTCGACTTTATTTTGCCTTACTTTAATAATTTAAATAAATTGTATCAGTCAGAAAGTCCACAGATATGTAATTTACACAAAACCATGAAAGATTTGGTATTAACATTTCTACAATTCTATATGAAAAAAGAGTATGTTAGAAATCATAAAATTATTGAAATTCAAAGAAATGTTAGAACTTGAGGCAGTTTATATGGGTGCAAAATTCGAGCAATACATTTTGCAAAATCAAATTGGAATTTCCGAACTACAAGATTTTCGACAAAATTGTCTTAAATTTTATATTGAAGGAGCCAAACAAATTCTTGCGCGGTTTGATTTTGATTCGGAATTTTGGTCTCATCTTAATTTAATTGATGCAACAGAAATTTATTCTGGTAAACATAATTCAGTTATAAAACTAATTTATTTATTACCTCATTTAATAGAAGGTAGTGATATTCAGAAAATTGATACTAAGTATAGACTTCTCCAGAACTTTCTGCTAGACAATGAGACAATTTCTGCAGACAGAGAAAATGCGGAGTTATTTTGGAATGAAGTTTCTAAAATTAAAATGGGTCATGATGAACCAGCATTCCTGGATTTAACAAATTTTGTTTTGAACATTTTAAAGCTTCCTCATTCGTCTGCAAGTGTCGAGAGAATGTTCTCTCAAGTAAATATACAAAAAACAAAGTTACGAAATTTATTAAATTCAAACACAATTAAAGGTTGCTTATATGCAAAGTCATTACTTAAATTTAATGACTGCAGTTCCTATAATTTTGAAGTAAATAAAGAACTACTGAAATATTTTAATCAAACCATATACGATTTCAAAAGTGATTAAGGTTAAATTTGTTTATGTTTTTTGATTTATATATTTTTTATTAGAGGATGTTTCTTTATTTTATTTGTTTTTATTGATAATTTGTTGAATTGAATTTAATCTATGTTTTAGATGTTAACCTTTTTTTATCTGTTATTTTGTTCTTTTTTCTGTAATTTTCTTTATCCTTCTTACTTTGCTAATAAAAATGAATAAAATTAAATGCGTTTTTAATAAATAGCCTTCTATTTAACCAATTAAATTAATTGAAAAGAAAAAATATGAGTACAAAATATCTACCTAATTGAAAAGCCAATCTACTGATTTTTCAACTCCAATTTTACTTACTAAAAACTTTTCCAGTTGGCAACACTGCTGATAACCCGATCCTTTTTAAGAAGATGTCGAGCTTCTATTGCAGCTGAAGAAAGGCAGTTTGAACATCTTTTGTAAATAATAAATTTTAGCATCCAAATAATTGGTGTTTAATTTTAAACTTAAGTAAAATTTGTCATAAATTCAACAGAAAGTTAGGATCTCTAACTTGAAAGCGTCACTATCTGTCTCACTCACACTTCATGTAATGACTCTCCGTCTCAGTCAAACTAGTAGCTTAAAGTTACGGTCTTGCGGCAAGTTTTGGGTACACTAGAATCATTTTTAGTAGGTGAAAAGAAATTTTTCGAAACTGGATTTCTTGAAGAAAAATTTTTTTTCCGTACTCTAAGAAATATTGTAGCAAGTGTTATATCATTTTGGAATCCTTATTAAATGCGTCAACTTTTAAAGTTACTTGCTAAACTGGCGTAGTACATTTTTTTTTCATTATAGTCAGTTAAAGTTGGGTGAAATATTAATTTTCTATTCTTGGTTCGGCAAAATGTGATATTTTCTTCCAAGCTGGAATAGTTAGCTTAGAGTTTAAGGCAACAGGTTACATAAACACTATTCGGGATTACATAAGAAAAATAAAATTGAAAAAAGTAAAAATTTGTAGCAACAGGAGCTAAAAAACCATCACAAGGTGTACATTTTCTCGAAAACAAAAGAAATGTCTATAATTTGAAAAATACATGACGATTTTTTTTTATATTTTTCTGGTAATTGTTATGATTTGGTCTATCACCCGATTCCGGCTTGACCTCGACTTACGGGACACCCTGTATATATATATATATATTTTTTTTTGCTATTATATATAGGGTACGGTGTGGGACAGATGACTTGTATCCAATCCAATCACACTTTTCTGCAGTTTTTTAGCCCACGTCTTGTTGGTGAAGATATTCGTAAATGGTTTCCGGCATATACCAATTATTTAACAATCGTGTACGTTGTATACACCCCCTACAAGCACACTACTTACCTGCTCAAGTTAAAAAAAATTATATGTCGTTAAATTACGAATTAATATACATATTAACAAAACAAAAAATTATGCACACGATTGCAAACACGTAAAATTATGCACACGATTGCAAACAATGAAATAAAATATGCAAAATTCAAATGAAAATTATATCTGGTTACTTTTCTAAAGTAACTCTCTGGTTATTGTGGTAGTCAATTTGTCGAATGCGAAATAACCAGTGATGAAACATTTGATAGTAATGAAAAATTGTACCTTTCCATATCATCATAATGGATAAAGAACTAAATCAATCTGTGATGACACTATCAGTTTGTCTCAACTCGTCTGAAAAATACTATGCCATAGTAAAAGTTATACGAAGAAGATTTCTCATCTAACAATAAAATTAATTTGAAATAAGTAAAAACGTCAGATTTGGTCTATGACCAATTCTTATTTTACCCTACATGAAGGCCCGTAATGTAATTTTGTATGGTAACCAATCTGTACAAGTAGGGTATAAAAAGAAAAAAATTTCTGAAAAGACCAATAAATTTCAAAACTTCATAAATTTTTAATATTTCAATAAATATTCAATTAAGTTGTGATAACGTTTGAATTTTTACCATGTATCTATTTATATATATTTAGGAATACCTTTCGTCATCATCATCGCATTCAGGCTAATTTTGCTGTTCACACTACCTGAAAATTATCCTATAGTTATACTGGTTACTTACAATTCCAAAAGATAATGTGCAATCTCAATAACATCAGTAAATTATTTACGCTGAGGTTTGTACTTTGGGTATTGCTCGCAGGTACACGTCCACTACACTACTCAAGCACATTGTATAAGATTTCTGCGCCACGCGCCACCTAGCGACACTTCTGCATACAAAAAAACGAGTGTGTCCATGATAATACCACACAAAAAAACAAGTGTGTCCATGATAATATAATTTATTGACAATTGTTTTATTTTATTATTACGCAGTAAGCATAAGTTTTCTTGCAATTTTTATGCAAAATCGAGTAAATAACATTACAATGTTTAATTTTAAATACTTTGTAACTTTTAATTTACATTGGAACGCTGTTAAAACTTTGATCGAAAAGTGTTCATTTTGTCATATTTTGTTTAGGTAAAATATTAGCCCAAAAGATCCAAAAAAGAAAAAGTAAAAAAACTTATCTCATCCGTTTATGGCACATCTTTGGATTTATATCAAAATCGGGTCATAAATGACTTTCACTTAGCTGGAAAGTGGTGCAAGAGATGACAGTTTTTAACAATTTTACAAATTTCAGATAATTATATAATAATTTCTGAATTAATTTTGAGAAATTTGCTACATTTGTCTCACGGATTGGACCTTTATCTAAACATTAAAATTTATTTGGAATAATAAGACAAACCTGTTCTCGAGATATCGGGTGCAAGCCGAAGGTCAAATTTCAATTTTCACTGGTATTCCCTCTTAAGTCCAATATGAAAACTTGCTGTGGATGACATTGTTTTGATAAAAAATTGTAGTTAAAAAAAATAAGTCAAAATTCCGAAATATCAAGTATGTTGAACCATAACTTGAAAACAGAGAGGGGGAGGGAAAAAATTCAATGCTATCAGAAAGGTTCAACTATTATCAATCTAACAAATTTTAAATCATCATCATAGAATGTAACGAAGTTACAGGGTGATCTATAAAAACATAACCGAATATCTTTAAGTCCTTTATCTCGGAAACAGTTAGAATTTCGCCCACCTCCCCGCCCTTTCGTACAGTTTTTTGTTTGTCTAAATATGAACTATCCATAGCCTTCAGGTGCAAGACCATAAATAGGTATTTATGAATGTATTTTGGTGAAACTTTCTTGATTTTTTACTCCTTGATCCTTGGATAATATAAGAAAAAAAATAAAACAAAATTAATGAAATCAAAAGTACGTTTTCCAGGATATTCACGGATGATAGATAAAATCCTTATTCTTGATGTCCTTTTTCGCATATATTTTCCAGTTGCTATTTTTCTTAGATTGCTTAAAATCCTATCCATATTTCACTGTCCTAGTATAAAAAGAAAAATATAATATATTATATTATTTTTTAAAGAAGACCAGGACAGCATTTTTGCGAAATTTTTAAAATGCCATAACTCGCGAAATACACAAAAAAATTGTAATTTCTATTGCTGTTTTCACAAATCCTCCAAATATGTAAAATTTCAACAAAATTGGTGACAAATGTTGACTATATGATATGGAATGACCCCAATTTATTTTTTCATAGGCCATTTTCCATTATAAATCAATTTATAAAAACTAAGAATGTAAACATTTTAAATGAGTCCCTCCCAATCATTGTTTTTATTAAATAACTTTTACCAACTCATAAACCCGTGACTAAAAAACCTTGTGCCTGTGCGCCTAGCACCTGGGAGTGCCGCTCGTGACGAAAAAGTTTTGGGGCAGTAAACGTGGATAGGTTTACATGGGGTTTGTTTTATTTAGAATGAGTGCTTTCCGTTGGAGTAAAATTTTCTTACGTTTAAGGGGGTTTTGGGGTTGGGTGGTAGCTTCCACCCTTGGTGTTGTCCAGTTTGGGCCGTGTGACATATGAGTGGAGAATCGAGAATCGACGTTCAAGAGCCGAGATTTTAGAGCCGAGATTCGAGAGTTGCGATTTGAGAGTCGAGTTTCGAGAGTTGATATTCGTTATTCGAGAGTCGGATTTCGATAGTCGGGTTCGAGAGTCGGGTTTCGAGAGTCGAAAAGTAAAGTGTATAGTATTTATAACTAAAAAGTACAAAACATATTAGAAAACTTTTAAACTAAATAACTTTCGTAAATAAATTGCACTAAAAGGTAAAAAAAATTGTTTTCTTTCTCAGTGACATACTTGTATCTTGTGTACAAGAAAAGTTTCGTTGCGAAATATCTAATGCTACAACTCAGATTATATCTTAAAAGTTTTGGCATCCATAACTATAATCATAATTGTCTAACAGCAACTCATGCGCAAACATTTAAGATTTAATCTGAATTGTAGTACTTCTTATTTTGCTTATTTTTTTTTGTGTATACCACTGAGAAAAGGAAAAAAATATTTTTTTAATTTTTAATGCAATTTGTTTACGAAAGTTATTTATTGTTTACTATATTTTATTTCATTTTCATCTGCATGTAGTTTTCACCACTTTTGTCTTTTCTTGGCAGCTTTTTTATCCAATTGCTTCTGACATACTTACTTATTTTTTTTTGGCTTCGTCTTCATATTCCTCAAATCTTTGTCGTGTGTACATTCAATTACGGCGATTCAAGAACCATCAAGTCATTTCAATCACTGTGTTAATTCAATCGAGTAAAAAAATCCATAAAAGGACTCTTGGTGCATTTCTGCTTACAGATTTTTGTCAACTGTATTTTTTTTTATTTCAGCCGATGTTCTACGTTAGCTCTTACAAGAGCTATCTCTCGCGGACGATCTTGTAGAAGATAAACTTTTCAAAGTTGCAATCTCATAGAGTTTGTACTCTTTTGATAGTAAGATTGCAAAATATTCCAACGCGTGTTGACAATCGAAAAAATTTACTCGATTCTTGTAATAAGAAGAAAAAATTACAGAGCAAGGATCTTAGTACGGTTGGAGAGACATTTTTTTTTTTATTTTGATTCCTGCTATATTGGCCGCGATAGCTTTTGATATTGTTACGTGCAACAGAAAAAGAGATATCTATTGGAAATGGATACTTCGCATGAAATGACTGTACATAAACAACTTTTGCAGAATCGTACAGGTCGTGCAATAGAAAAGGACAAGCGATATCTATAAAGTACGGACATAAACAATTTTAGGTTACATAATGCTTGCACGGAAAGAGTGCGTAATTTAAAAGTTGGGCAGTTATTTTCAAGCATTTTTGGTTCTGTTCAGTTCAGAGTTTTAGCTCAGTAGAATTCTCAACTCTCGTAGCATAAGATCTGATAGAGCAACCTTTTTGCAAATTCCACCAAACAAATACTTAGAAATCCGGTAAAAATTATTTATTCATTTTTATGAATATAGTGACCACCCAATGTGTTTATACCAGAGACGCCATCTGTTATCATTTACTTTACTCTATTCTTGAATTTGCTTCCATTTTTTAAACATAAATAATTTTAGAATTTAATTATAATTCTTTTTTGTTCATAGTCCGCAACAAGCCTCAATATAACTTTAACCCGCAACATCAAACTCACTTTATCAACTCCCTCATATTACTTCACAATGAATCCCGCTCTATTTGTACTATAAGCAGAAGCAAACAAATTTTATCGTATCCATAAGAATGAGGTCATCATGTTCAAAGAAAGATAGCGGTAGAGAGATGAATACAACAATCACCACCCTGCCGATTTTAACACTCTTTCTCTGCAATCGACCCCTGTTCAACATTATAATTCTGATTGCTTCGTTTACGTTCTTTCGAAACACGTGCGCAAAACTTTGAAGTCTTTGAAATGTGGAGCACGTTCAAATCGTGTGTTTTACAAAGCAAAAGTTGCGGGAAGATGGCAATAGATGTTTAGAACAGCAAGACAAAGTCCTCCCCCAACTTTCCATTCAACAAGATACCAATATAGCAAGGAGACTCTATACATCATTGCCCTTATCCTTTTCCTTATTTATTCGTCTTGTCAAACATTTCTTATGACATACATGTACCTCTATAGACTAGAAGTATCTACCTTTAGAGAGAAATGTAATACTCTCAAGATTAATGTTCTTCGTAGCTGCACACTATAGCATAGCACCAGTGTAAACTTTCTATTAATCAAAGTAACTGCATGGAAAGTATTTTATTAGTGATTCACTTGGTTGAATTGTGGTGATCCATATGTGAAACCTGGAAATACGTTCTGTCTATCATAATTCAGTCAAGCATATCACAGCTATCGTCCTTTGTATTATGTGTATGGAGAAATACCTGAAAAATCAGTACATCATATGAAGGAAGTACAACAGCTTCTATAAGCAAGCTCAATGTAACCAGGTATGAAGCGTATAGTCTTCTACGATGATGGATACAAATGAAAAATGCTACCTTTACTAAAATGAACTGTTCATTCACAAACACCTTTGGTGTTCACCGTTCGTACAGTACTAGGTCCACTTCTTATTAGTTACATATTCGCTGCCAACCCCTCCACCACTAGTTCATTACTCACCTGTCAATAGCACGAATCCTGGCTATTTATTTCCCTAGAGAATGCATAGTTTACTGGGGTAGAAAGCATTTCCTGAAAGACTTTTGGTTCTGATGTCAGCCAGACTAGCATATACTCATTTCAATGGCTGGAAGTGGAATCTGAATCTTTTCGTCCTGGGACGACATTATAGGATATAGATAGATTCTCTGAATGTATAAATATATATATATGTATGTGCTTTTTGTGAAGCTGCTGTCAGAGTGTCGTTCCGAGAAACAAGATAATGGAGAAGACACAAAACAATTTCCAACAATACCGGAAAAATATGCCCTTGCTTGTGACATACAGAGAAATAGCACTGCTCGATGCTAGAAAAATACTTGCCCTTCTCTTTCTACTCCACATCTCGACGCCTATAATCCAACGGACAATAAGAAAATGTTTTATGTTGGACCAAATGTTACAGAGATCCGTCCGGTGGATGTATAAAATTATTTCCTTCAAGTGTTGACAATGGTGACAGGGTCTAGGTACAGAAGACCCAAATTCCCTGGTACTTGCCTTTGCCAATACATACATACATATATAGAAGATTTTGCCGGATACGTCCATTTGCAAACATTCAATGAGTATCTCTATCCGCTGTGACGAAGCATTCAAAAGGGTTAGTTCTTACATCAAAAGCTTTGGGGTAAAGGATCTGTTTATGGCGCAATTTAAGGTTTAAAGGAATTTAAGTGAAAATTAAGGTCTTTCCGTTCCAGCATAGTATGAGGATTTCTAGCTTCTATGTACACCCAAAGCCATATATATGTATACATACTGAATTCATAGACTATTCAGGATGTGCAGTAATTCAAATTGATGACTTCTTGAAGTTTGTCTTAGAAGGATGGGTAAGTTGGTATTCATGAAGAATGGATTGGGATGTCGTCCTTTATAAAGTAAACGAGGTCTTTGCATATAAATTTGTGATTTGGTTTCCTTCTATATAAAAGGTCGATGGTGCTATAAGTAAGAAATTGTTATTCCAAGAAGATGCAAAGTGGGTACTTCAGGTGCCATTTTATGATCATTCCAGACAAAATTTAGACCCGACCGTTGAGACCTAAAAGAGTTTCAAAGGTGACAATCAATTTTATTGCCTTCAATGTTTTTATACCCTAAATGATGAAATCATAGTGTGTATACTATATGTTTGTTATTCCGTTTGTAATGCACACAAGTAATACTGGTAGAGCAAAATGGATTGAACACCCATGCATAATATAGAAGTTATTTTAATTTTTGATGTCCGTTCATCTGTCCGTCTTTCCGTCCGTCGTCCTTTCGTATGTGAGCACGATAATTTGAGAACGCGTTTACTTAGAGAGTTGAAATTTTGCCAACCACGTTTTTCATAAAAATAGGAAATATAATTTCCAAAATGGGCCAAATCGGGCTGCCCTTTCTTGGTGTTGCTGTATAAAAATATAGGACTTTTAAGTATGCTGTGACAACGATCAGTCCTCAACATTTTTATTTTACTCAAAAGTTCTTCGAAATATGAAATCCCATGAAATTGATTATAATCATTTTCACTGTCCGACGAACCGTTCTAGAAATATATATGAAAAACCACTTCAACAATCAAATTTGCGTAGAAAAGTGACAGTGGAATAGCGTGCAAAGGAAGCCCTGGCCCATGGTGGCACAGTTGTGGGGGGCGGTAGTGAGCGGTCGAGCTGGCTATGTGCATGGCAACAACGGCATATCGCACCTAGTAGCGCACATCGCATCGCTCTGAGCTTGATTGATTGATTGAATAACGAGGTATGGGATCCCAAAAGATCCCTCGAATTGTTCACTCCCCAGACCCGTGAGCAGTTGCTCATAGGTCCCAACTGGACGCTCCTAAAAATTTAAGTATTAGCCCAAACCCTCCTTGCCGGCGTCGTGTAATTCGTCCAGGAGGTGTGAGCCATGGAGTCTGTGTCGTATTCCTCAGAGTGCCGGACAATGACAAAGGAAGTGAGTCACCGTTTCAGATTCCTCTCCGCAACGTCTGCATGTCTCATTCTGTGAAGGTGACCCGTGAGAGAAGAGTGCCCAGTGAGAATGGACACTATAGTTCTAAGGGTTGGCTTGTTAAGTCCTAGGAGTTTATTTCTTTGTTTTGGATTGGGTTTGCCCCACAGTTCCTTTATTGTTCAACCCGACGGGTCTTCTAATTAAGGGCGACTGTGTTGGCCGTCCACCCATCCTGAAATCATTGAGACAAGGTGTTTTGATGCAATCCCGACTGTGGAGATAGGTTCTTCCGAGGCTACACTAAGGCGAGCAAGCTCGTCCGTCCTTTCGTTCCGGCTGATATTGCTGTGCCCTGGCACCCGCCCTGAGCTTGGTGCGTAATGTCAAAGTTTACCCTTTATCTTAAATATAAATGGTGACAGTGGTGCAACGCACCTTGCATCCCCCCCCCCCCCCCCGCACCAACCATAGTACTGAGCCTAGCACTGCAAACAGGAAATGAGTAGTTTTTTCTTTTATGTCCCCGTTACAAGTTTGGACTGGTGTTCCCGGTATGGTGGTTCATAGGGTAGGAGATAATAGTACTCACCCATAATAATAGAAAATTGAATAACATGGTGTTGGGGGGGGGGCGTCTGGACTGTTTCGGAGTTACAGTGTAATAAAGAAGATATACTAATATTTCACAAAACACATATTTTAAAAACCACAGAGTGTACGGTTATGGTCCTATTGTATGAAGAACTTCATGGCTTTTCAAACAACTGCTTAACCAGCGCCGCACTCCTCTCCTCTCCGGAGTTATAGTGCAGTGTGAAAAATGCATAAATTGTTGCCACTTAGCTTTGCTTTCCTAAAATGTAGGGAATATTCCCTAAAATTTAGGGAATATTCCCCAAATTTTAAAGAATACTCCCTACATTTTAGGGAAAAATACCTAAACTTTATGGCAATGTGAAAATTTTATACTGTGTGATCTAAAATTATAGTTTCGGATTTTCTTACCTCTTTTGTTAATTTGATCTTGGTTTTTTTTGTTGCCAAAAGCTAATTAAGGTGCTTTTTTATGAAACTATAAACTGTAGACTCTTTATTTTGACCTATTACATTTAATGTGCCAACTGCAACCGTGAAAGAGTCATTAGCTCTTAACGTATTCAACTCAGTTATAATTTGTTACCTTGACGTAATATGTAATTTTAAAAAAAATATCGTCTAATGAGCTAATAATTTTTAAACGACTACAATTAGTTCCTAGGTGGGATAGGTCATAATAAACAGTATAGCCTACAGTTTACAGTCTTTATAAAAAGCAGTCATGTTAATCAGATTGTTGTAAAAAACAGAGGTCAAATTAACAACAGGTAAGAAAATCCGAAAGTTTAATTTGAGACCGCCATAACTCAGGAGTGAAGCATAGAATGGGGGCCATAAGGTTCTTCATACATATTTTTTTAAATACAGGGTGTTTTATAAAACACTAGCTTATCTTATTTATAACCCTGTAACTTTGAAAGCTTTAAGATGCCAGAAAAGAGTATAAACTTGAGTGCGTGCGTCTACAGGTTTTCGCACCTAAAATAAACTATAAGAAAGGACTTGTTGATTTCAGCCCACTAGGCTTATTAAAGTTGAAAAAGGGTTGTCTAATATATTTATAGCCCTGACATTATTCCTCACAGCTGCCATAAGTAATGACAGATCTGAGAGAAGCTTTTCTAAATTGAAACTGATTAAAAATTAATTAAGATCTACAATTTCCACGTTGAGATTAAAAAATCTAGCTTTTTGGCAAACGAACAAGAGGAACAAATTAACATTGATGAAGAGTTTGCGTTGCAAAAAACATGCAGAATGAAATTTTAATTTAAGAAAGACGTTTTATTTTTCATCCATTTGAAATAGTGACAGAGTATCACAGATTTTTTTACTTAATTGCTAAATCCGGGGAGAGGTGGGGGCGGCTAGTTTTAGGTTGGCACCGGGTGGCAGAAATCCACGCTACGCCACTGAGAAGTGACCATACGAAATTACAAACGGGTGTTCATCTATTATCCTAAGAATTTGTCTTACAATTAGTCCAATTTGAGCTTTCTTACTTGTTTTGAATATATTTATTTTATTTTATTTCCAATTATTATTATTATTATTAAGTAAGGTTAGGTTAAAGGTTGCTGCGAAAATGGCTCTAAGCCTTGTTCGCTTAGACCACTGTCAGGTATATTGCATCCCATTGATTCATGGGAGTTCTAAAGATAGTGCTAGCTCTACCCTGTCTCCCTAAGGAGTCTTAGCATACATCTAAGCTATATTCCTTGCAGCTCTCCGAGCTAAAAAAAAATAGCCTGCTTCTTTCATGGCAAGAGCAGGACATTTGCAGAGAACATTTGAAGCTTTATACTTTCAACAGAAATCGTAAAGCTCTACTCCCAGTCTTCCAGCATTGTTACCTATTGCCCATTGACCGGTTATCACCCTTTCTTGGTGTCCACTCTGCTCCCCCGACCGAGCTCCTTATTTTCTTTCTATTATGCCGTAGTTGTCTCTCTCCTGATGGACCTCGGTGAATTACTTTCTTGTGATATAGCTATCTCGTTTGTGGTGTTACTTTATAGAGTTTTGATTGGGATTCTTATATATGATATGTTTTCGATTTTGTTAAAGAAGCACAGCAGTAGTGGTGACAACTGGGGTTACCGTAACCCTTCACCGAAGTCTCATTTACTTCCAAGTGCTCATCTCCGTGTTCGAGTTAATTGATGTTATCATCTGTCATTCAAAATGTCAGCAATAATAACGAAGAATAAATAACTGGCAATTTGTGCAGTTTTAAATTTATACGAGGTTTACCATGAGGAAATGAGTTCTTTTAGGAAGAATAAAAACTGTATGATGATTGTGGAACTGTGGTTCTCTTCCATAAAATAAAGAACTCGTTACTAGTTAAGTGAAATAAAATTCGAGTTCGATGGTAATCACATAACACATTGTCTGTGTTTCAGCATAATTTGCAGAGTTCAGATTGGATCGCTAATTATTTGAGAAAGTGAGACAATATTTATCCAGTAAAAAGCATAAAAAAAGGAAATGTGAAAATCGTGAAATACCAACACCTACTCTCATCAATAAATGATCCTTCTTCAATGTTACTGGTTACTGGTATTGCAAACAGGGTTAATTGCAAATCCTCTTACACTACTAAGTTTTAGAAAGTGGCTCTATCTCTGGAGGATTGCCCAACACATATGTATGTAGCATCGAAAAAATCAAATTTTGATAACATCCTTCGTTCTGTGAACTTGTTATTGTCCTCGATTCTCTATATCCAGGTATCCGTATTCCATATGGAAACCTCTACTAGCTACTTTTGTATAATTGCTTCAGCTTTGATTTGACCACAATATCGTCCCAAGACTTAAGGGTCACCTAGCAGTCAGTATGACCTAGTTTAGATGAGTCAGTATGCTGCTTCTGCTGCACGAAATCTGTAAGTAGAGTGATCCTTCATTCCTGCTCCAACCATCATCTTACCAACAAGATAGTTTTCATCCGGCAGAGGCAACATACTAATCCATCTAAGGTAGATCTATGCAGATGTGTAGATCCCGCTTTCTAGATGTAAGTACCAGCAGTATCACTTGGTGGATTGCTATGGTCCGCGTCAAGAAAAGTGAGCTATCAAAATCTGGGAAATTTCCGCTTTACCAAAAAGCTCCCGTTTACAAGCTAAGAACAAAAAAGTAAATGGAGAAAGTGCAATGAGACTCTAATTAATAAAGGCGATGTTCTACTCAAAAAAGCGGTTTCAATCAGCGGACGATTGGCAGACGGTTGAACTTCGGGGTGCAGTTACAAATATATAGGTACGTCTAATTACTCTCCAGTAGCACCGCCCCGCCGACAGAAATTAATTTTGAAAATTTTCGTGAAGGACAAATATTGGATAAACAGCTATATATAATATAAGTTAAGCCTAACTTCAAATATTCCTCATTCAGGCACTTATACAGATCTTAAAAACACTCAGGAACAATCGCCGATATAGTACTGAGCGGTATCCGAATAGATTGGTGCCTTTTTTGAAAAGAAAAAATTAATAACAAGCAAGGACCAACCGGAAAATTTAGTTAAGGTTCTAATTAAGAGCAAAAACAAAAATTAAACACGTAATAAGGGGAAATTGCGAAATGAGTGGGGGGGGAGTGTTAAGGGGTTGAAAGTGGTTTCGTTTGATTTTCAGCGAAATGTGACATCCTAACGGAAAATGTTCTTTGCGAAAGTTATAGGTAATAAAATTATCTAAGGATTTCATATAAGACATTTTTCAACATAACCTCCAATTTTTCGACAAAATGGCGGAAAACCGATTTTTCAGTTTTTTTATTTTTCCATCTCGTACAAATAATTCAAATTACATGAAATTTTGTTAAGTATGACTTTTTTGCATTGAATAAGCATATTTATTTGAATTCTGGGAAACAACTAGTTTCCGAAATATTTACATTTTTCGAAAAAGAAAAAGAAAACCAAAAAAAAAACCAAAATCTTCCACAGAAAACTTTATTGCTGATTTTTTTGATTTAAATATTCTATCTGGGTTCATTTTAACCGTTGAAATGTCGACTTTAAAATAGTCTACATATGTGGATGGTTTATTTTCGAAGAAACCGCTTAAAATTGAGAAAAACCAAAAAATGACTTTTTGGTTCACGAATTCTTCAATTTTTTTTTTATGATTTTCATTTTTTTCATGATTTACCTAAATAGTGGATTTGATAACAGAATTTACTTAAATGCAATATTACTAAAGTTGAATCAATTTAATTGAAGACAGTCGCGGAAACCATCCTGAAACTTAAATTCTTCATGACAATGCACCAACCGTAATGAAAGTCGTAAGCTAGACCTAAAACTCGCTGGCCCAGTGTGCAATTTTATTAACGTATATTTTACTATTTTTCTCTAAATAAATAAATAGTATAACGATGAGTAATGTTTTAGGTGTATTTGAATTACGTAATTATTAAGTACCTAAACAATTAATTTATTGATATTTTTTTATAAAAATGAAAAATTTGTGCGAAATTATAAAATTTTAATAAATTTTACATGTTTTGTATTGTGGTTGTTCTTCTTGCTCTTCAATAAAGTTTTCAAATACCGAAGAATCTTCGAGATTATCGACATCTTCGAGTTCCTCGATTTCAATATAAACACTCTTTATTAACTCTTCATCAGTAACAGTTTTCATGACAATTTCTGCATAAATTGGTACATTTAAAGTCATGTTTTTGGCAGCCACATCTCTGTTCATTACAACCACTTTCACAGCTGCAGCTAATACTTTTTAAAAAATTTTCGGGAATAAATTCTGGACTGTCTGGGATAAAACTTGGACACGAGTCTACCTAGATGTTCGTTCCAGCCCCATTGCATAGCTTTTTTGTTGTCGGGCGCGTTGTCCAAATAAGCAAGCCAAGTTTCTAATTTGTAATAAACTCTGTAGAAGTGTTATGTAGCTGCTGCTTCAGTTGGGGGAAGTTTTTCCAGTTTGAGAGTAGATTTATTAATTGCCATTTGGTAATGATCAAATCATAATTGATTTAATGACATATTCATCTTTTTACTTTTGTAAATACCAGCTATAAGTTGAGATCCATTTTTTCAATGGTTATTTCGTCTGCATGTTTTTTTAAAAAAAAAAAATTTGCTAAGCTTGATAAATTTTTGTTGCTCAACAATGATTCTACTATTGGTTTTTTCCTTTTCCAGCAAAACCGGAAGTTGTATCGCAACAGGAAAAAGAGTGAAGAAATGCTATTATATTTGCGAACGTTTCGGTTTTGAAACAATTAGATGTATAAATTGAATACTTTTTATAGCCTGACCCTGGTTTGTGGAAAAAAATCCTGACACCATATGAATTTAGTTGATGCAGAATTACTAGCAAATCAATATCTTGACCCACGACAACGACAGTCTTATCATCGTGTTTTGCTAGTAGAATTGCAATAATTAATGCATTGGTGTCTTCGGGAGCTTGCTTGCATAAAAATCCCTCTGATTATAGTTTATCTGATATAGTTTGTATACATTTTTTTTATTACTTTGATTGGATAAAAATTTCTCTTGCGAAAACAGTATTTTACTTACATATATCTTTATATTCAAATGTAGGGATGCTTACAGATTTCTTACGACGTGAACATTAGACTTGTTTCGTGCCCATCGAAATGGAAGTAAATGCTGTAAGTGTTACAGTTTTATTTATTTCGGGATACCCATCGAATACTATAAAACTATAAGCTGCATAATGGCTTCGAACATAATTAAAATATCGTTCTTTTGCCAAATGACTTTATGTAGTAAGAACCAGGGATGTAAAGGACTCACATTTTGACTCAACTCATCGCTCAACTCAGGATTTGAGTCCGCTCAATCATTGAGTCCGCTCAACAGTTGAGCGGTGGTTCATCGCTCGAAATTTGAGCGGACTCACTGGTTGAGCGGACTCAATCGTGAGCGGACTCAGTCTTGAGCGGACTCATTGCTTGAATGGACTTGAGCGGACTCAAGACTTGAGCGGACTCATCATTTGAGTTGAGCGGACTCAAATCATATTTTAAATAAGGAAGGAAGGAGGAAGAAGAAATGTTGGCTAAGAAAATTAGCAAAAGCTAAATTAATAAAATATAATATAATGAATGACTTTTTTATAAGCTTTTCTTATTTTATTGAAATTTCAGTTTCAATTTTAATTAAATCAGATTCTCTTTATGCTATGTAAAATATGATTTGAGTCCGCTCAGGCAGTGAGTCCGCTCAAGATCTGAGTCCGCTCAAGTCCATTCAAGCAATGAGTCCGCTCAAGACTGAGTCTGCTCACGATTGAGTCCGCTCAACCAGTGAGTCCGCTCAAATTTCGAGCGAAGAACCACCGCTCAACTGTTGAGCGGACTCAATGATTGAGCGGACTGAAATCCTGAGTTGAGCGATGAGATGATATGATAAATGAGTCCGCTCATTTACAACCCTGGTAAGAACCCACCATCAACGAAATGTAAAATATTCTTAATATTTGTAAATTCACCGAAAAGTTCAGATTTTGTACTTTTTCTGAGCCCATTTTCTGTAAATAGTTACAGAGGAAATGGAGCAAGTTTATATTCACACTTTCATATCATCTTTGCTTTTAATAATGAAGGGTTTATCACTACTTTTTCAGCGTTAACTTCTACTAATGAGATTGAAGTGCTGTGAAACTTAACGCTACCAAAATTATTTCCAATGATACATTTCATAGATTTTTCACCTTCTTCGCGAGCTTTATAGCAGTTAATTGTTTCATCGTCAATATTCTAAAAGATGTCTACTATTTCGAATGCTACAAAGGAATATTAAATTAAAATAATTTATTTACCTTGCAATTTTATGACGACAGCTGATTGTTTATATGCATAACTTGAAAGATAGATTTTTTATTTATTTGTTATTCATTTAATAGTTTCAGGATGATTTACGCCACTGCCTTCAATTAAATTGGTTCAACTTTACATTAAAGTAAATTCTGTTATTGAAATTTAATCCATTATTTACGTAAATAAAACAAGAAATTGAAAATCATAAAAAAAATTGAAAAATTCGTAATCCGAAAAGTCATTTTTTGTTTTTCTCAATTTTAAGCGATTTCTTCAAAAATAAACCATCCTACATATGTTGATATTTTAAAGTAGACATTTCAACGGTCAAAATGAACCCAGAGAGAATATTTAAATCAAAAGATCAGCAATAAAGTTTTCCGTGGAAGATTTTTTTTAAATTTTGTTTTTATTTTTTTCTTTTTCGAAAAATGTAAATATTTCGGAAACTACTTGTTTCCCAGATTTAAAAAAAAATATGCTTATTCAATGCAAAAAGGCATACTTCACAAAATTCATTTGAATTATTTTTACGAGATGGAAAAATAAAAAAACTGAAAGATCGGGTTTCCGCCATTTTCTCGAAAAATCGGAGGTTATGTTGAAAAATCTCTTATATGAAAACTTTAGAAATTTTTATTATCTATAACTTTCGGAAAGAACATTTTCCGCTAGGAAGTCACATTTCGCCGAAAGTCGCAAAAAAACACTTTCAACCCCTTAACACCGCATTTTCACCTTATCTCGTGTTTAATTTTTGTTTTTTCTCTTAATTATAACGTTAACTAAATTTTCCTTATGGTCCTTGCCTGTTACTAATTTTTTTCGTTTTAGCTTTCACAATCCGTTTTGGCACCAGCCTAGAAAAAGATACATCAGGGAAAACACCAAAAGAAAATCAAATAAAAACCTGTAGCCATAAAACGAATTTTTAAAGCTAAGCTTTTATTTGATGAAATTGAAGGACACATTTTGTATCAATTTCCTTTATTTCGATTTTTACTAATGATATAGCAGAACTTTAAAGTGAGTAGGAGACGCTCGAAAAAAGGGTTTAAAAAGCCTTCTGTACTTTCATTTCTATTTAAAAGTTGCTGATTAAGCCGCCTAGCTCGGCTCTTTATAATATCCAATCTCAAACCAACACTTTTCGTTCGTTTTAACATTTTAATAAAAGCACCGCCACCATATGTCCAGCTGCTGCAACTCTTGTTTTTCGTAAGACATTATTTGTTAGTCGTCGATTTTGCTCACACTTCATAAATGGTGGAGCCTGCAAATCTTACACATATATTTTGGGGAAAATTACTATGCAAACAACTTGCATGAGGCATGCAAATATGTGGCAGCAAGCTATTTGCATGGAATTCTTTCATAAGTGTAAACTAAACACTTGCTACAAATTATCACTCGTATGTAGGCCCCTTAACGATATTTGTATATACATATGTATTAGGGTATTTTTCTAAGGACTTCAGTCAATACCCCAAAATAAATATAGGAAATACCCAGACTCTGTCTGTCACGCGTACGCGAATCTCAGCATTGTTTTTTGTTTAAGTAAAAAAAAAAAAAAAACAAAGTAAAAACGTTGAAAAATTAGAAGAAAAAATAAATTAAAAAAAAAGCAAAAATAGTAAAAATAGATGATATAAATTTTCTTGTCTTCTACTACTGGAATGGAAGTCATAACAATCTAAATTTCAAGTTAGCTGCTGAATTTGGCTGCGATCTGCTATCAACACTATAAATATCTTCCTTATGGGACGTTTACAGTAAATTTGAGGAAATTGAATTTTTGAACCGATATACATAACTTAGATGCGGTGTACCACAAGGCTCCATTTTGGGCCCGTTATTGATTAATGCATTTGCACGTCGATCATATGTAGGTTTTCCTGAGATGTCCTACTGGTATGTCTGTCGGAGGATGGTTTTTGCCGCTCAAATATGTGCCTTGAATGTACACGTGAGTGGTTCATTGCTAACAACCAATTGTTAAATACTGGTAAATCTAGTTATATACCAAATTTTAAATGTATTAGGAATCTTGGCGTGATGTTCAACTCAGATATGTCATATTGCAACCATATCTAAATAAATAAAATATAAATTAATGTTTACGATACGTTTCGAAGACTCTAGCTTTCGGGTTATCTCCTCTTCATTGTGGCTAAACTTAGAATAATAAAAACCTTGATTATATCACTTTCCATTTGTGAAAGCCTTATTTTCCTGGAGCTATGCTGCCCATACACGACGAACATGTTGCCCAACTTGGTATGTCACTCATAAAAGCTTTTCCTCCACACACTGTCAAACAGGCTGTCCAACATTAGGATAGGAACACATATCTGGAGCTGCTAGAAGTATTATTTGTTATCATTTCTTCAATAGAGTTCACTCAAGAATGACGAATGCGTGACAAACATGACCCTATACGGTTCAATATGTTGTCAAACTAATTTGATTTTCGTCCAACCACTTGAAATACTGCGTGTCACACCACAGGTCCACACACGGTCAAATATGCGTGACAATGTCGTTGTCCTACTCGAGTTGACCAACATGCGTGTCCGTATATGAGCCTCTTTAGACCATAATTGAATGTAGCATTTAACTGTTGTATTCGTTTCACTTATGTTATGACTATATGATCATCTATGTCCATACCGAAGCATAATTTCATGTTACTCCTAAAGACATATCTTTTCTTTTACGCTTTAATATATATATATAAGCTCGTATATAATCGTAAGCCTGAATATTAATGGGAACATAATATACAAACTTGCACAATCTTCAAAGCATTTAAACATAATTCTACCAAGGTTTATAGCATTGACTGCCGACCATTTCAATTGCGTCCATATACCTAGAATATACTCTTCCAGTTAGGATTCAGCAAACGTGAATAGTAGCTGCATTCCGGAAGAAACTATATGAATTTTTAATTATAGTAATGATAGAGATCCTAGAGAGAGTGTGTTTAGCCACACCTGCAAGGAAAAAACGTGTATTAAAATCAGTATGTATCAGGGTGAACGATAAACACCCACCTATACCTGGGAAAAGCGTCAGGTTTCACGATCCCACGTTGAAATCTGTAAAAAAGAAAGCAGGATATTAATAAATACACATTAATTTAACCACACAAACAATTGATCAATAATTTATTTAGCAACACAATTATTTTTTTTACCATAATATGTACACGTAATCATGTTGCCGTGAGCAACTCAGGTAGGAATCATGAATTTAAATATACCTGTTGATAGCTGGCTGCTGTGAAGAAAATGATCACCTGTAGAACAAACACACAAAAGTAATTTACCACTTTGCCACTTACTCGAAGTTTACTAAAAGTATCATTGGATTTATTAAAATACTAATAGTAGCAAAATAGTGGCAAATTTAATACAAAAAAAGGAAAGATGTATTCATGTGACACATAACCAACAATTTTCAATTTATGATAAATTGAACAAGTTGTGGCAATAATTACACAGAAAATACAATAACACAACACTAAATTTACTTTAGAGCCTTACTCGTCTGAATTCACGACGCACGTAAACAAATCCGCGGAACGAGCTAAATATAAGAAAACCGCGAACTGATATCCTTCAATGTCTGTCAACATATGACAGATGAAATTGGGGTGGTTTTTCTCGAGAAATACAGTGGTGATAATAAAAACGGGCGAAAACATCCCTATAAAAGGATACTTGACGAAATATATTTTATCAAATCTCAAATGAGTGGGAAAGAGAAAAAAGGAAGGAAAGAGACTAGTAGTAATTAAATTACACAGTGGGAAAAGTTCATAACTACTACCAGAGTCAGTTTGCTCAACTGATATTAAATAACAGATTTGCACAATATTAGCATTAAGGAAAAATTCATTTCAAAACGGTAAATTAAACAGCCGAGATGGCTTCATGCAAATGTCATTTCAGATTTACGAGGTTCAATTTGCAAGACGTTGAATTTGACAAAATCCCACAAAAGGTTACCTGTGGAATGTACATACAAAATGGCCGAGTGGGTTATAAAAGAGTGCTGCTTTGAAGGATCGCTCTCTTTTAGTTTTTGATCGTGGTAGTAGCAACAAGTGCGTAAAAGTTAAATCAGCCATTTTGTTTTATTTGCAAATCATCAAACAGCTGATATTGAATAACTGCATACCTCAAGAAGGGCATTGCGATTCTACATGTGACTGCAGCATAGTTAGAGTTAACGAATTACAATAAATTTTTTGCTCCATTAAAGCAAGTATACGTTCAGTCTGTATTGAATTGCGACATACCTTACAGGGGGAATTGCGATTCTACATACGACTGCCTCATAAATTCACAGAAATTTTTCAACAGCAGCCGTTGTTCTTTTTGTTTCCATTTTTTTTTATATATAAGGTGCAAGTAGGAATCAACTAATTCCATTTAATTAATTAGTTTGTAGTTGTAGTGAAAGTTTGTGGTAGCCGTAGTTAGTTGTTGGGCACTATACGTTTTGAATTCAAGTGACAAAACAAACAATTTCAATAATAGTTTGTAACAAGTACCTTTTGTAGTGCAATAAATAGATTGAAATTGTTTCTTTTTTTTACGCAATAAAAAACAAAGGTGAAGTAACCGCTCGCATTTTTGTTTTGTCGTTGACCTTACTACCGCTACACAACCACACCGTTTGAATTTCTAAACACATCCAATTAATCTCAGTAACGTTGGCGTGCTGTAATATTTGTTGAAGTATAGGTTTTAGTTAAGTGAAATTGAATCTTTATTTTATTTTTATTTTTCTGCTTTGTTTTACGAATTGATTTCCCTTTTGTAAACAGTCTGCATTTCAGTAATATCAAATTCAATATGTCTTATAGTAGTGGAAACGAAATAAATCAATTATTTGTCTGTTGTCTTTAGTTCGATATATATTTAGTTCGAAATATAAAAAATACTAAAATTGCATTTTTAAGTGAGGCATTAAAATGACAACAGATCACAAAAACTCATTCCAAAACTGGGTGGTAACATCTAAATACCCTTGACCGTTCAGGCAAAATATATAACAATTGATTAATTGCTCCTTTACACAGAACGCAAGCCTTTGTATATTCGCAATTGAAGCGGCTCGTTAATTACATATTCCACTTCGTACTTTAATTAAATTTATATATAATGAATACCTACACAAGCTACCAAGTAATTCCTGTGACAATTGCTGGTTTTCTATTACCTTTGTCTACCTCTCTGCAAAAGTTTCTGGTGAAATTAATTAAAATCCAAACCAAACGGATTTCGTATAAAATTTCCAAAGTACATTGAGAGAGCTCCACACTTCTTCAACAGGCTTTTTCTTGAATATTTGGATATCAGGTTATAACAGCTATAGTAAGCTCTAAGTTATGTGGTTGTGTTTCTTGTTTTTTTTTTTTTGTTTAAATAATACAGAGCCAGTTCAGCTCGTATCTATAATAAATAAGTTCAAGATATTTCCAATTTATTTATTTATTTTTATTCGTTTGCATTCTGTCCGAATACGCAGAAGGTTAGAAGTACATGAAATATTCAAAAGTTTTCTACAGGCCCCCGAACCTATTATATTTCTAGACGAATTCTTCTATATTTCTATTTCATGGGTCACAAGAAATCGATGATCTCTGAAAAAAGCCTGCAGCAACTTGGGAAAAATCGTACGTGCCATGGGAATTTTTATCAATAATCCGACTGGATACGTGATTTGAAACTTTTTTCAGGATAATGTTAGCTTCTTGAAGAATATTTTAGATGTTGAACAATATACGCCTATAGATGTCAACACTCACATAAACGTATGCTTAGCTTTTATACGACATAACTTATGGCGTTGGCAGAACGATGACGAGCTTAACTTAATTTAATTTTTATAGCTTTAAAAATGGCATGTAAGTTTTTGAAAAAAAATCCCATAAGTTGAAGTTTTTACAACTGTCTGAAATTAACAAATTTTTGCGAAGGAAATTTTTTCCACATTATTTTATATTTGATAGGATGTTAGATGGCTGTGTATACTATTAGCATTCATATGCAAAAACTGTTGTTGATTTCATCAAGTGTTTATATTTGGCGGAATTTATTAATTACTCCCAGTTTTTTTTGTCTAGGTCAGGAAATATCAATCACTCACTGACTAATAACTGTATCTCAAGAAAAGGCATGGAAGCTGCATGGTGATCATTTTAATACTGTAAAGGTGAGCAAAGAATGAGTTTTGAAAAAAGTCAACTCCTTAGAGAACCAAAATTGGCATAATTAACCTAAATTCAGTTATAAGTTTATTTCTAGGAGAACAACATACATATATAGTGCGCTGCAATTTCGCTTGGTGGTATTTGTCATATGTTTCAATGTTCACTAAGAAAAGATTTTCAAAAATTCAGATTCTAAGAGCCCTAAAACTAACTTAAGGTGAAAACACGTTTATGGTGGCTCGCCCGTCATCTACTCGCTTTTGCACGTTGCTTCCTTCCTTACTGTAGAAGTGTATTATAAAACGCTTTTCGAAAAAATCGACTTCTAAGCGGGCTAAATGCTAGTTTTAGCTAAATCATTTTATTACAGTCTCTACCTGACCAATACTTCACAGTTGGAGAGCAAGTACTCCGAGGTTTCGTGAGCAATGTGCCAGAAGCGGCAGGATGAAGTCTCAGCCAAGCCCAGCTTGTTTAGGTGATACCTCAAGTGGCAATGGCCTGAGAAGAGCTCAGATATCAATTTGAGCTCTGTTATTCTCAGCAGAAGGAGTTCTTTTGTTTTTCCGCCAGAGGTGTTGATAAAATTTTTTTGTCTGAAGAAGTCCTTGTAGCCTTTCCAATACCGGGATTTTTGTTTATTCTCCCAGCTATTTTGCGCACCTCTGAGGTAACATTTTGAAGTGCTACAAGATGGCTCTGGTCCGACAAACTCAGTTTCCACTCCTCTTTTGGCTAGGACATTAACAATTTAATTGTCTTTGTGGCCCTCATGTCCAGGTACCCATATGAGGATAACTTTGTTTCTCCTTGATAAGTCTTTGAAGGTTTGTAGACATTCCCAGACTATCCCTGAGGAGAAGTTTAAAACCTTGATGGCAGCTTGACTGCCCGAGAGAATATTAATAGTTGAGCCATTTATGGCTCTTTTAATGCAGGTATTGGCGTATTCTTCTATGGCCAATACCTCGGCTTGAAATACGGTAAACTAGAGCTCAGAGCCTTTGATATATAGCATTTGGGGCCGTATATGCGCAGCCCGACTTCATTGTTCGTTTTTAAACCGTCTGCATACCACGCCGTTGCTGTCGGTCTCGCACAAGCACTTGGAATGGCCTTGCTAAATCCACTCTGGGTGTGATTATATCATGGCGTCATTTGCTAGAAACATATCTATTTTAAGATACTTAAATGATCAACCAGATCCCCTGGCTTTAACTGTTTCTCCTTTTGCTCTCTAATAGCACTGAAGATCGCTTCCTTTTCCACCTGCAATTATAGGGGTGGAAGGATTTATAAGGTTTCCATGGCTGCTGTAGAACAGGTTCTCATGGCACCAGTTATTCCTAGACAGGCAGGCCGATGGGTTTTTTGAAGCAGAGCCTCAACCGTCTTTTGATTAGTTTTTGGCCACCATGTGAAGGCCGCATAGGTAAACAAGGGTCTAATAACCGTGGTGTACATCAGATACATCATTTTTGGCTTCATACCGCATGTTCTGCCAATGGACCGACTCTGGACAAATGTGAATTTCAGGTATGATTTTTATCTGGAGTTACCTCCAGATATTTGACTTCGTGTGAAAATATCAATTTCGTGCAAGAACAGGAGGAAGGAGGAGAAGGGATAGCTTCGATCTTCTCGTGAACGGAACGGTAACAATTTTGTTGGGGTTTATGCTAAGACCTTTGTTTAAACACCGCACGTGCGGACATTGGAGAGGGCTTTTTGTATGAAGTCGGATATGATTTGATCATGCTTGCCCTGTATTGTGACTACTAGGTCATCCGCGTAGCCTTGTATATTCAAACCCGATCTGGTCAGCTTCTCTAGCAGATCATCAATCACGATCGATCATAAGAGTTGAGAGAGAAGTCCTGCTTGTGGGCAGCCTTTTGCTGACGTGATCTATACTAAACAGTTCCCTAGAGTTGTGGTTATCCTCCTGGTTCTAAGAATGGTGTCTATCCAGTTTACCGTGGAGGGGTCCTCGCTAGCTGAATTAATTGAATCGAAAGAGGTATTATAGAAGGCTCCTTCTATGCCCAAAAATGCTCATAAGGCCACCTCTTTTGCTTCGAGAGCTTTTTCGAGGTCTTTGACTAATGTGTGATTGGCAGACTCGGTAGACTTGCTAGCTTGATAAGCGAACTGCTTAGAATGAAGTGGAGATTCGATCAGAATTTTACTGTGAATGTGTAAATCTAGGATTTTTACATAGACTTAAGCAAGAATGAGGAGAGGGTGATGGGTCGGAACGATTTGGTTAGAGAAGTAGTTCTTTTCCCTGCTTTGGGTATAAATATCACCCTGAGGTCTCTCCAACATTGGGGAAGGTACTCTAGAGCGTAACTGGCTCGAAAAAAATTTTGTAATGCAAAGAGTATGTCTTCAACACCTTGCTCTTGCTCCTAAGAGATTTTGTGCTTCTCCACCTCAATTGGATCTGGAGCTACTATTCCTTGATCGGGATTGAGAGAGTTGGGAAAGTGAGTTTCTAATAAGAGCCTGATTATTTTATGTATTTTATAGTTGTGTGTGGTCTATTAAAAAATTCTCCGATTTTGTTTGGAGACAGGTAATTGTTATCAAAGCATATTACAATTTTTTTTTACGACTCCGTTTTTTCCTTTGATTTCTTTCGCATTGTAATGTTACACTTTTTTATTTTAGCCCTTATATTTGAGTGTTTAAGCGTTTTTGTGTTTGAACGTGCTAGCGAAAGCTGAAGATTAAGTTATGGCGATTGTTGGCTTGTAATGATTAGCCAGCAACGTTCAAAGGAAATTACTAGCTCAGTGGTAAGCATACGACATACTCTAAATACTAAATTTTGAGCGGGAAGAACTATTCATTTGTAACTTCATAAAAATATTGGCCTGAAGGGATTATGTTGCGCCAGTTTATGGCATTAATCTGGGACGCACTATATCCCACAAAAGAGCTGTCGAAGCATTGAATCAAAGTCTGCAAACCCGAAGAGATAACAATACCTTCACAAGTAGGACAATAATCTTGGTGACTTCCGAGATAGGGAATATGAAGGTTGAAATTAATGCCTGTCTGAAAAGGAACATGTTTTAGTTACATGTCAATAAATATAGCTTAACCAGAAATATGACAATTCTATACCGACCGGAAATTATGCGGAAACACTTTAAAAATTGCTGGGGGCAGTTGGGGACCGATTCAGAGGGTTACATAATATTTACTATTTCTGTAACTTGTACGCAGTAACTAAGAACTAATATGACACATGTGCCGTGATCTGCAAGTTAATATTAATGGTATCCAGTTGTTGTATTTAAGAGTCATCCTGACATCAAAAATATATATAAAATAAAAATCTGGTGTTACTGTGTTCGTACACGCTAATCTCCGAAACCGCAGAACGGATTTCAATGAAATTTTGTGAATATGTTTGGTTGCTTCCAGCTTGAAAGATAGGATGGTTTCGGACACGATAGATTGCGCCGTTGTCGAGATATAAAAGACTGCCTGAGAATGCGGCGTCGTGAAAAGCTGAAATTTTGGTGTTACCATACAAAATTTCGGTTTTTCACTATATATTTGGAAACTGTCTGAGAACACGTCCACGTGGGGAGCGCAAAATTCTGTACACGGAGTTTTCATGCAAATTGCAAATACGAATTCAAAAATGGACCAAATCGGGGGACTCTTTTTTAGTGTTGCCATACAAAACTGTAGGTTTTCGCTATATATTTGGACACTGCTTCACGCGTCGACTTAGATAGCTGAAATTTTGTCCATGGGTCTTTTTTTTAAAAGCGCAAATTAAGTTTAAAAATTGGATCAATCGGGCAACTCCTTTGTAGGGTTGCTATAGCAGTGGTAAAAAAAAATTCAAGAATAGTCTAAATCGGGTTACTCCTTCTTGGTTTTGCCATACAATACTTTTGTTTTTCACTATATATTGGTAGCTGGCGGAGAAGACGTCGTGGTAGAGAGCTCATATTTTGTACACGGCGTTTTCATAAAAAATTGACATACTGTTCGAAAATGGGACCAATCTGGCTGGTTGCTATTGAAAACTTTCGTATTTTACTATATATTTGGGTATTGCCTGAGAACAAGTCGACGTAGAGTTCTACAATCTGCCATGTATATGAATGTATGCACGCACACTCACACACACATACATCCAGACACAGGTTGAAACCCTAGATAATTACTTAGATATTATTCATCTCTACCACCCCACCCCCACCCATATAGGTATCTATATTATTGCTGGGCAACGCCGACGGGTTCCCACTACATAGTAGGTATTATATAATGCCAGATCTATATGTGTGCCATATTTTAGCTCAAAAGCTTAATGAGAAGTGGATAAAAGTAACGTTACAAAAGTTGAACACCTATTACATGGTAGCTTCAAAGCTTCGAATTTCTTCAGTTTGAAGGTCGAAGCATTGATATTCAAATATTCTTCCGAAGCTTTGAATATTAACAGCCCTAATTTCAACCATCAAGATTTTCTTTTAAAGTGTTAGCCAACCCAAAAATCATGAATAAATTCGAATTAATAAGAAACAAAATTTATCTAACCATATAGATTTATGATTATTCATTATTCAATTAATTTCATTTCATAAAAACAAATAATTGTCCCAAAAATATATTTCGACTCAGGCTCAATGCAATCTGTCTGTGGCCCTGAACAGATATGATAAACACTTCGCCTCAGAGTTTAAATCAACTAAAAAAAAGTGGTTAACTTTAAGTTTGTGTAAACAAATCAAAAATCTCAATTTCACTACTTCAAAATTCGCGCATTGTGCACTTTCACTGCTCATTTCTGTTCTTATCTTTTAAGTTTCGATTTCATGCAATCAATATTGGCTCTGAGTCTCAGAAATATCGTTGAATATTTTTTCAATTTAGTAGAACACAGCAAGTACTCGTGGCTAAAACATCTAAATCTTAACGAGAGATATTTATTGAAGTTAAACAATAGTAATGGAATTTCGGATGTTTTTATTGTTGTTATCTGGATTTGTCATAATTACGGTAAGATTTTCATAATTCAAGAAGTTTGAAGACGACTATTTATATTTATATATATATATATATGTATGTGAACAAATTATATCTTCAAGGTTTTAAAAGAGGTAAAAGGAAAGAATGAAAACGTTTTCAAAGAAATGTATATAGCGCAAATACGAGCCCTTCATATTAAGTCTAAGTCGACTTTAAAAGAACTTCTTGAAGAAAGAAAAACAACAATTTTATTTGTGAATGCCCAAGCTCATTTGGAGTTAACCAATTTGGAAAAACATATCACAGAAGCATTGGAGGAGATCTGCGCTGATGACTGCACTAAATGCGAGCCACTTATCGAACGAGAACACATCAAATCTATAGTAAATGAAGCAAGATTTGCAGTTGATATTTGCATTCAAGAAAATAGTAACCAAATGCAGTCTGCTATAATTCAAACGTGGCAGTATTATAATGATATTAACGTTATCCATAATAGTTTGCTTGATCGGTGGACAGGCGATCAAGCAGAGGAAACATTTTCCGAAGATAATGTAAGTAGAAAAAGTGCTATTTAGTATCTAATTAGTTTTTTCCAGAACTATACTTATTTGTATATTGTTTACCTGATTAAGGTTGTCGAAATATTAGGGGAAGTTGACGCAGACCAGTTAAAATGCCTAGAAAACCTCAGGATGGTAGATTTTCTTTTCAAGACATTTCTAAAATGCACCGAAAATGCCATAAACAGTGCTACAAAAGATGGTGTCAATGTTTTAGCAGCAATAAACAAAAAGTGTAATTCTTAAAAACTCAAATACTAATCAATCGCATTGCAATGCAGTTTTTTCAAAGTGAAAGTTAATAATTTATTGGGCATTGGGGCCAATTGTTATTAATAAAGATAAAAAAAAATTGTAGTACACCACGCCCCCTAGCCAATTATATCCAGTGTATGTCAAAAATAATATAAATATAAAGTAAAAGTAAGAATAAAGTACTTCAACTTTTTTATAAATGTTCAGCAAAAAATTGTCTACTACTTTTCCTTCTAGGGAAGTTTTTAATGAGATTTTCAAAACTATTGGATTTTTAATATGTTTCAACTCCAAGAATGAGCGATCAGTTGCGCAATTTGTGACCATTTGTCCATAATTTTGACTTATTTTATAAAGTTCAGCGTGATTGAATTTTTCCGTCTTCCGTAGATCATCTGAGAATGTGTTGTTCAATTCAAGAATCCTTAAGGTAAGCATTCATCAAAGAATACTTCTGAATTTGAGTAAGTATAGATGGTAGGACTCGGAAGTTGATAACCTTAAAATTTAGAAAAATGACCATAAAAAATACATTTAAAAAGTGACAATAATAATTAAAAAAATTTAAAAAATGTAATTTATATAATATATACAGTTTTTTTTCTTTAAAAACGAAAAATTAATTTTTTACACATAAATAAAAAAAGGAAAACAGAGTGAATTCCCGTCTAGAAAATAATAACGAAGTAAATCTGTAAAGATTTAAACGATCTGGATATGGAAATAACTAAAATGTTACGCTTAGTATCTACTTATGTTGAGGTATTGCAATGAATTACGAGTGCAATTTTTTTAAGATGTTCAAATGAAAATGAGCGTCGATTATCTGAGCACATTTTTGTACATTGAAAAAGATCTTTCCACGTCCACAGAAGTAATTAGTAGTAAATCCTCTGCATCATTATCTAAATCCCATACAGTAATGTCTCCAGTAAGCACTTGTTATATCTTGGACAATGTTTTAAAACTAAAATTTTTATCTCAAACTTTGAGAAGTTTCCCATATACAATTGCAGCAACATCTCCCGGATTTTAATTCATCCTGGGATTTCTGTATTAGACGAATGGAATCAATAAGTTTTCCGCCTTTCCTTTCCATTTTATTACATAATAGCTTCTGATAAAAATGAAAAATTCCATTTTATATGCATAAGATCAGTTTCTATTTTATTATGTGAAATTATATCTTGTGCAATTTTAATTGCCGCTGAATCTTCCACAGTCCAAAACTGGAAATTATATCTTTGAGAACGTCAAAATTTTCAGAGAAAGAGTTAGTAGCCCTTAACCACGTTCCCCATTGCGTTTATATGGGATGTGGTGGAAGGCGTATACCTGGAGCCTCCATCTTAAATTGTTCTGTACGAGCAGGTGCTTTTAAAACACCTTCTCTACACTTGCAATGAGTCTATCTCCTTCTGGGTAATTTTCTGAAACTTCTTCGGCAGCTCGATGGAAACTATGAGCTAAGCAAGTAATATGTGCCATTTTAGAGTACAATTCATTTATATACGCAACGGAATCCGTCAAAAAGCGTAAAACGTTGTTGTGCTTAACTCCATCTGGTCAGAGAAGGAAAAGAGTTTTGTCGAACAGCTTACATATGGTTGACGAATTAGCTTTCTCCAAAATTTCTGATGTCAAAAGAAACTCGTCACGTTCTACTATCCCTACGATAACACTCGCTACATAGCGGCCATCGAAATCCGTTGTTTACCGATAGAAATCAAAATATTTTTTTCTTTTGCAATGCTCCTAATCTGGCTTATCATTTCATCATAGCAACGTTTTTCTTGGCGTGGACTCACTGACATATAATAAGAATGGACTGAGCCATCCTATCTAATTCTTATAGTCAAAAATGGGAGAAAATTTTGGCTAAAATCTATTTGTCTCTTCCAAGCTCAAAATGTACACTGAACTGTAACAAATTTTGGAAACAGTACGGCTGTATTAATTGGAATGCATTGGAATTGACATAAAAATTCAGACAAATATATTGTTTTTATACGTCTATCTCTTACAAGCTCAGTGAAATTTGACAACAAATCTGCAGTGGAGCACATTTTTCAGTAATATTAAAAATTACTTTTTGTGTTAATTAAAACAATTTTAACTTCCTAAATAATTTGTATTTAATGTAATACTATTTTATATCATCTTTAGTGTTTCCAATCGACAAATAATAATAAATTATGAATCGGTGTGCAATGGTACGAAATAAAGGGTTTTCACAGCCTGTTCAATATTTGTGCCATTTTTAATCGAGTGGAGTTATTTGCATATTTGACCAGAAAGGCTCGAAACTCTGGATGATTGATTTTATTTAAGGGAATATTAGCTGACAGTAATGCCTCGCATAGGTTCTTTGAATATGTCGAAATTTTGCTTGAGGTACATTGAGAAAGTTTGTGTTTTCGCATTTAAATTCTTCAAGCCGCGCTTCTGTTTCACTCGGTCAATATGTTGTTGAATGCAGAAACGTTTATCTGCGGAAAATTTTATCTCACAAATCTTGCAAAATAATATACTGCCATCAATAATAAATATTTCTACACCAAATTCAGGTACAAGCTCTCTCAAATGGCTAGATTTTGTCTGATTTATTTTTGGCAGTTTAGTTTAGTTTACGTTTACTTACGTGAAGTGTATCACGCTCTCAACAATTCGCCATACTAAACTAATGGACGGGAAACCGCTTTGCATTTACATTACCATTTTAAGAACAAAATAAATTCGACAACAGTTTTATTTTTCCTAGAATTAAAAAAATTATGCATGCAGCAATTTCAATCAATTCCTCCTTGCAGGAAATAAAAATAAAAATAAATACTTGTAAAATTAGGGATGTGATATACTCATATATTCAGTACAATTACATTAGAAAAAATAATATAAAAATTAGAAAAATGATCTAAAATAATGAGAAAATGACTTAAAAGTTGGGAAAAATGAGCAGATATGAGAAACTGTACAATATAACAGAAAATGAAAAATAAAAGACATGTTTTTAGAACAGTAATACCATAAAATAAATTTGTATCATAATTAGCATCACTTAGCGACGCATAAAAAAAAATGCAATTTCATCAACTTCCGAGCCAGTCATCATATTATGTGACAAATCACGTAGAGAAGAAAATCTTTTTAATATTTCTTTATATGTATAGAATCAATAGGGGTAATTTTGAGACAATTTTCATCACTTTTAACTCAATATTCTACAACGTACGTTTCACCCCTATCTATACCAAAAAAATGGTAAGCTAAGGATGTAAGAACAACAGAAATTAAGGGTAATTTTGAGACAAAACTGTGGCAATTTTAATTTGGCTACATTTTTTAATTGTTAGCGGTAACAAGTTAAAAAAGTGACTGTATGCCATATATATAAGAAAGCCGGTCAGAGTGTGGCAAATTTTATTTTTGGACCACACAATTCAATGGAAGAAAAACATAAGAGATTTTTATATACCGCTCGAAAGATTATATCAATATACGAAGGAGATTTCTCGTTTTAACAAACTGAAATTTATTGAAAATAATTTCAATAAATTTACAAAATGCATTTTAAGTGCAACAAAAATGATTGAACTTTTCTACCTAGCGATCAGAGAGGTCTCATCGGTATGGTTATCTCTGATCGCCAACCATAGAAATTCAATGATGGAGGTCAGACCAATTTCCCATATAAATACTTTTTATAAAAAGTACATTTTGCACTTAAAATGCATTTTGTAAATTTATTCAAATTATTTTCAATAAATTTCAGTCTGTTAAGACGAGAAAGCTCTTTCGTATAATTTCTACTTGGTTCATTCATATGCCGCCAGGAAACAAAGGGGAACAATCACCCAATTTCAAAAAGAATAAAAATTCGGATGTGACTTTTATTTGTGATCAGGAAAAATAAAAATCAGGAAATTATTTTTATTCATGATGGGAAAATTATTAATCATCTCATAACGATCATTGCTGACTTAAAAATATAAAAATCTTTCACAAACATTAAACAGGGACTGAAATCCTATGTAAGTATAAAGTTTAGCCGTTTCGTTCGGACTTTTATATTAAAAATTAAATATAATTGGTTTACTATAATTTTTATATTAATGATCAAACATTTTGTAATTTTACTTCCAATGAACAGAGCGAGTCAATATAGCTGCAAGTAGGTACTGAAAAGACTTTAATCCGATAAATAATTCTGTGTGATTTTTTCCATGAGAATTTAGAAAATAATCGTTATTTACGAACCCTGGTTATTACAATTAACTATTTTTCATTTAATTTCCTTAAAAGAAACAGCCTAAGCCCCCAGGATGAAAGTAATAATTGACTGGCATAGTTCTTTAATAGCTTCATTTGGAAAATTGAAAACTAGGTGCATTTATAGCGGATTGAGCCAACTTTGTGAATACATAATTTATTTAATTGCATCTTTATTAGGTAGTTGACAGCTGAGCCAGATGTAAAAAAATATTACTTTTGTGCCCGGTCTCCCCTACATGTCAGTGCCACAATCTGATGAAGTAAACAATGACAGTCGATTTGTTTTTGTTTACAATAGGCACATTAATCATTCCACGGAATCTAGGATGCGCAAAATAATTACGTTGACGTCTTTTTTGATTATAAAAGGGCCCACACCACAGTATTAAAATAAATTAATTTTTTTTATTTTCGTCTATTCAATATTATTATATTTCTAAAGTCTTTTGTGATGCGGGCCCGTTTGTGGTACGGGCTCATAGGCTGCAACTTAGATATAGCTTGTATATACGGCCCTGGAGTAAGATATAAATAAAAAAAGGATCACTTAGTTCACCTCCAACCACAATATGACGTGGCACCACATTCTTCGCCACCTGAGGAGATAAATTGGCAATGTCTCTGACATTCAAAAAGTTTAGTACGGTTTGCTTTGTAAAATCGAAGCAATCCCATATTCAAAACGGACTGCTTGTTGAACAAAAAATGCATGAAAGCAAATGGCACCACTTTCATATTCCTGTCTCTTTCCGTGAGAGCATAATTTCCCACTGAACTGTAACGATTAGGAACGAGAAATTGCTTGTAAAAAAATCCTTGTAAAAAACATTTTCTTCGACTCATGCATGCCATGCATATAAGTAAATTCGCAAATAATTTAAATATAGCGCCAATTTACGACAGTTGGTAGCATTGACAGTGAGAGCATACTTTCTGAAATCAAAATTGGTGCCACACACTGACATATATATAAATGGACTGCTTGATCTCCTGTTTCATGTGGCACCAATTTTGATTAAAGAAAGTATGCTCTCACTGTCAATGCTACCAACTGTCGTAAACTGGCGTTATATTTAAATTATTTGGGAATTTACGTATATGCATGTCAGTGGGATTTACCGAATTTACAACAAAAGTATTTCGGTCTATTTGTATCGTTAAATTTTAATTATGAGTCGAAGAAAATGTTTTTTACAAAGATTTTTACAAGCAATTTCTCGTTCCTAATCGTTACAGTTAAGTGGGAAAGTATGCTCTCACGGAAAGAGACAGGAATATGAAAGTGGTGCCATTTGATTACATGCATTTTTGGTTCAACAAGCAGTCCATTTATATACATGTCAGTGGCGCCACATGAAACAGGAGATCCAGCAGTCCATTTATATATATGTCAGTGCTATGACCCTGATGTCAGTTGATCAAACTGACTACTAGATACTTATTCCAGTTCATTTTTTACCTCTGACGGTCCACTGCTAGCTATTCCAGATATCAATTATAAATCGAATGTTATGCAAAGCTTTCGTTAATGTTCCGGCTTTCGTTAGCGTTCAGATTACTTCACGCAATTACCAACACGTTCCAAATGGAAAAAAAACCTTTAATCTGAAGACGTACATAGTTACCGTTAAGGAAGACAACATGCCACCATCCACGTGGTTTCTAGATCTTGAAGTCTATCCAGGCAGGGACTAGCAACCAAGAGTGGTCCCGATTGCGATTAAATCGGCATGGTCAAGCGACCAATTTCCAGAAAATGTTTCCTGTTTTCTCCTGATTGCAGCCATCTTCATGACAATTATAGTTTAAGATATTTGAAGTCGAACAGATGATTTGGGCATTTTAGGCTATAAGGGCTGTGCTCAACTTTTGGCTAGAGCCAGCTAGAGCTGGCTATAGACAGAATGTCTGTAGCTAGGGCTCTTATTTGTGTGAGTAAATGTCAAACTTGCGTCATTACATAAATTGTCTCAATTTAATTGTAAGAATTATGTCGAGTAATAAAAGTAAATTAGTTGTAATAACAACTATATTAAAAGAATGGATTATTTCCTAGAAAATAAGTGAAACCTATATTAATAAATAATTTAATCACAGCGCAAATGTTCAACATTACCGTCCTTGTCTGTTAATAATGGCACATTATTTTCGTAAATAATTTCACCTTTTATATACACACAGTAATAAAATTGAGACTTTTTTTGGTTTCTTGACATCAAAAACTAAACAATCAAACGTCAAGTTACTTTGGCTTCACCTCCAGAGCACTAGCCAATTTGGCTATAGCCGGCTACAGCCAAGAGTTGAACAATAAATTCTGACAATTGAGCTAACATATACAGATATGAGTTTTCGTCATTTATAGCTCTTATTCTTGGCTCAAAATTGGCTATAGCCAACAACTGAACGACCTCATTCTGGCTATAGCCAGCTAAAGACGGGTCTAGCCAAAAGTTGAACACAGTCAAGGTAATGCATACTAAACCTCTCAAGTTAACTTTCAAGCTTTCATTGTACTAGTTACTTGTTAAATAATGTAGATTATTATATGATTAAAATTCTGTTATTAAAGTCTCCATTTTCCCTCTATACAGTTCTTATACAGTCCACGCAATTTATTAAACATTATTACCAAAATTTTTGTGTGGACTGGCACACATAGTGTCATAATAGTCTTAAGTATTAAGTATGCAAATTACATTTAAATGGGATTAGCAAGGGGGGCCAAAGCAACAGTTCCTCTCTTTTTTAGGTCGAATTTAAGTCTATTCGACTTAAATTAGGGCAGCGACTAATTCCGGTTAAGTGAAAATTACCTGATATTTACTTCGCATATAAGTGGAGAATGAGATGTCTTATCGACGAATATATTAAGGAAATTGGTTAATATTTCCCAGTGCGGCAGGGGACACATTTCATTGATTTGGTAAATTTACCGTAAATTTCACGTTGAGCTTACGTAAATTTTTAGGCAGAAACACATTCAAGCTTCGAGGCTTCCTCGAGGCATTGTCAAAATTTCTAGCAGCTAGCCCACTGACATATATATAAATGGACTGCTTGTTGAACCAAAAATGCATGAAAGCAAATGGCACCATTTTCATATTCCTGTCTCTTTCCGTGAGAGCATACTTTCCCACTGAACTGTAACAATTAGGAACGAGAAATTGCTTGTAAAAATCGTTGTAAAAAACACTTCCTTGACTCATAATTAAAATTTAACAATACAAATAGTCCTAAATACTTTTATGGTAAATTCGGTAAATCCCACACATGCATATTCGTAAATTCCCAAATAATTTAAATATACGACAGTTGGTAGCATTGACAGTGAGAGCATACTTTCTGAAATCAAAATTGGTGCCACATGAAACAGGAGATCAAGCAGTCCATTTATATATATGTCAGTGAGCTAGCCTCAAGACGTAGCCGCAAGGCGCCCATTGCTCAATGTTGGAAATTTTTCTTTCTCAGGCCTACTTCTGTCAACAGATTTCTTTTGTTTTTAATTTTGTTCTGTCAAACGAGACATTTGGCAAATAAGAATCACTTGAGATTTACAATCAACATTTTTGAAAACCGATAATAAATTATTTCTGCCCAGAATGTAAAGAAATTGTCTCAAACACTATCAATATTACCATGGCCGTCTTTAACTAAGTGGGGGCTCTAGGCACTTAAGGATATGTGAGCCCCACCCTGACAGAAATTATTTTCTGAAATACTTTGATTTATCATCAGGAATAATAACGTAAAGTATGTTAAGGACTATCGCGCATTGGACACTTTTTGTCACCACTTTCATTTCCATAGTCTCTAATGTAAATGCGCGCATGACAAAAAGGTGACCATGGTTCCTCCGGCTAGCAAATTTTGGGTGACAAAATTATCACCGTGCCATCACATCTATATGAATGTGCACGAACTGGTACCATTTTTGTCGTCGCTTGACTGCCATTGTTTCGAGAGATTCTAGGAAGAAACATCCGCATATTTTTTCGAATAATAACTGTTGCAACGATAGAGTGAGAGGAAGATATAAATAATAAAGCATTAGTACAAGAAGTAAAAATGAGATCACTCCTATACAACAAGAATTTGAAGGAATTCTCTGATAGTAATTCGAAGATAAATGTGGGGAGAAATATCCATGAAAGTGTTTATAGACCCTAGAGTAACAGCATGTCTCTCTTCGAGTTCGCATATTGGTACTTTAATAAGTTATAGCAAGTCTCAAAATCTGTAGAAATAAAATCAAATCTTTCAATATTCATACGGAAATATCAAAAGAATTTTTCAGGAAATTTTCTTTTATGCAGCTTTTTGGTCCAATTTGGAAGGACCCAATAGCGTTTCTTTCGTTGATATGTTCGATGTCCATATATATGTATGTGGCAAATGGACATATCACAGCTGAAAATTGGGTGGCAAAAAGTCTCCAGTGGACGTCAGGTCTAACATGAACCAATAGTATACAAATTTTCGCTGATTACTAAATACATTTAGATTAAAAAATACTCAGGCTGTAAACAACGTAACTAAACAAGTTTTGTATGAAAATTTATTGCCACGTGTATAAGTTGGAATATATATCGTACGGTCTACTATCGGTAGTAAGAATCTAACAGCTAAACTAACTTGTAATTGGTTGTCTTACTGGTTGAAAAAATAGTTATCCGTTGGTATACTATCGCAGGAATTGGATGCCCCATTGATCATGGGGCATTGAGCCCGGGCCCAGCTGGCCAACGCGTAAAGATGGTATTGGACAGCACCGAGTCTGGTGGTGTCATTTTGTTTTCAATTCTCTGAGGCAAGCCTTGAAGCGAGCTGCGAGGAGAGCTGGGAGAGAGGCCAGGCCTGAGGCTTGCTTGGATGGATTTTTGCCTTTAATCTGGACCTATTTTCTACCTAGTTTAATTCATGTTAATGTGTGTGTTAATGTACAAGAAATTTCATTTTATAAGAATTGTGTGTGTATATTTTTTCCTAGTAGAGAAGGTAATGTGAATATTATGAACAAGGCAAAACTCTAATTTGAATGATAACGAAAAGTATTGCTTTAATAAAATAAGTATAATACAAATTTGAAATAAATAAATATATATTTCGGAATTGCGTACACAAGATTGTACAATCTTTTAGAGTACAATTAAGTAGATGGAGCTAGAGAGTATTCTAACATTGACAAATTTAATTAAACTGAATTCAAAACTGAAAAGAGAGAAGATCAAAAATAAAGATGAGAAAAACTTCAATGATGTTGAATTGTTTTGTAGCCTCAATTGTGGAGAAACATGATTATAGATTAAAAAAGAAAAACAATGAAATAGTTAATTCGTGTGTGCCTTATTGCGCTCTCTGAAATCCCTGATACTGCCCGACGTCTGAGCTCCATGAGGGAGAGCATTTCATAGACGGGTTATTTGAACAGGATAAGAACACTCCATTACCGACCTATTGAAGCGAGGCATGATTAGATTCTGACCTCTTTGGGACGCGCTGAATTGAAATAATTCTATAAGATATCACGGCTTATTAGTCTGTAATAGGACATATAGGAAAATTAAGGCCCTTTGCTTTAGGTAGCTAGCATTGCCCACTTAGATACCATCTTAAGAAGATGGGTAAGGTCGATGATGAAACCTGTCGATTCTGTATGGAAGACGATGAAACCGCTGAACATGACCTCCGTGACTGCAAATGGCCCCAAAAACATTATAAGCTTCATCCAATACCTTAAGTTCGATTGGGCGCATTACAGCATTTAGGGGTAATGTCACAAAAGATCTTATAGGTCGCAATGACAAGATGAGAGGCGGGAGTCCTATCTGCATCCCCCGTTATTATTATTAATAATAATAATAGGTAGCTAGAAAGAGAGAGAGCGCAGCCCAACCTAGGTTAGTCCTGAAGAGCGAACCATGGTCAAATTGTCGCAATCCAATTATAAATCGTATGCAATCGTTAAATGCAACCCCTGGCTTGCGAGTACAAAGGCTATCCAGGTTAGTATAGATGATGCTGCCGAATGTGAAATGAGGTAAAATAAGCGACTTTATAACCTTAGATCACATGCCTCTCGATAAGATGTGGGTAGAAAACCATAGGTCGTCGTTTAAGCGAGCTATGGAGTCCTCAATAAGTCCAATAGACCGACTTATGTACAGTTGTACGTCATCTGCGTATATAGGCGGATACTGGCATCTTTTCTTAACATTCGGCAAATCGTTGATGTATAAACTGAAGAGTAAGGGACCTTATATAGATCCTTCTGGTACCCCTCACAGCAAGGGTAGGCTATTTGATACTAAATTTTTGATTCTCACACACTGACTGCACCCCTTGAAAAAGCTTTCAAACATCGAAATTGCAGATGCGCTGAAACTAAAAGAGTTTCATAGATTTTGGAGAAGGATGCGATGGTGTACACTGTCAAAAGCCTTCGAGAAATCTAGCAGTGCCAACACAACTAAATTTTGCCTACCCATGGAAATTATGATATCAGAGATTACTTTTAATACTGCAGACACACAGCTGTTCGACGCACGAAAACCAAATTGCCAACGTGTTAGAAGATTATTGGTTTCCACATACTCATGTATTTGCCTGTACGTAAGCGTCTCTAGTACCTGCTTATTGGCCGAAAATCAGCGGTATATTCTGGAGATCATTTTTTGAGTATAGGTAGAACTATAGCTGACTTTCAGTTACTCGGGAAACAAGAGGATGTGAGGCAACAGTTGACGATGTGAAGAAGGTGCTTACTAATAAAAGGTACCAATAATTTGAGAAAACTTATTCAAAACTAATTTTCTCAGATTTTAAGTGTTCACTTTTGAAACGACCAAAATTTTATTGATAAAATATGGAAATAATTTTTCAAAAAATAACAACGGAAAATTTTGCGTAGTAAAAAAAAAATTTAAGTTTTTTAAATAATTTTTTGGTTTGCCATTTAGAATCTTGAAATTAATTTGAAATATTCTTTAATCGTTCTAAAATTATGAAAGATGCATTTAATTGGGTAGTTTTGCAGTAACTGTGGAAAAATTCAAATTAAAGTATCATTAAGATTTCCTATTCATTTTCTTTGTATATATGACATCCTCATTTTGTTAAATAAATGTGGCGCGTATTACGTTTTTCAACCTAAAAGTTGGTTTGGCTTACAATTTTATTATGACGACGACTTAAAGTGAAATTACCAATATTTTCAACTTTGAGGCCAAAAATCCATGTTTAGGTTTAATGTTAAAAGGCAACTTCATTTTTTCATATTTGAAAATTGACAGAATTTGAAGTGTAGAGCATTATGATCTATATTTTCAAACTTATTTTTGGGTATCTATATTTATATATAAACGATTCCACCATAGCTGATGGTACTTCTATTGCACTTGAATAAAAATCAACTTATGACTTATCTCAAATAAAGATTGACTCTTTTCATGTTTTTAAGTCCATATAACTTTTCGAAAATAATCAGAAATTGCATGCCGTACATGTGTGTTTCATTTAAATATTTGACAAAAAGGTCGCTTATTAGGAGACGCCGAAAATAAATTTATATAAATTTATTATTTCCGTTGACTTTGAAGGTAAAATTACGTAATTTTAACTATGAGGCAGTTCGCTAAATGTGCCCGTTTAGTCCAATTTTCCTTAAGGTTAACTTCCTTGCGAATACGGACTTTGTTGTAGACAAATATAATAGAACAGGGAATTATTCATGGAATATTTACGTTATCTTGTCCTGAATCTGAGAATAGATTTCAACTTCATTTCCTTGAATTTGATTCCGAAGGTAAAAAGTAAGAAAATTTGCCTCAGATTTAGGAAATTTTGCTTATTTATTTCTGTATTTTTCTTCATTCCTATGAGATAAATTAAAGAGCAATAATTGCGTTATTTATCCCTTATTATTAGTTACAAAGTAATTATTACTTTAAGGTAGCTTAATTTACCTTATAGGATAATGGCCTGTCAAGTTAAATTCCTAACTCTAATTTACGTAATTTTGTACCGAAATCGATCGGTCCTCAATGATAACAAATTAAATCCCTAATGTTACTTGGAGGGGGGGGGGGGGATATTTGCCTAAGCCAAAAAATTTATAAATACATCCCTGCATATGGTAATAGCTGGTTGGTCTGTCCAAAAATGGGAAGCTTAAAATTTTGCAGAGCTTTGTTTTGAAGCAAGCACAATAAGTCTATCGCTGAGGTTCGGAGGAAATAAATAGCAATAATAGTCGGCCATATTCAAAATCTGCATCTGACAACAAAAAGCAAAACATCTAAAACTTAATTACAATAACATAAATAACTCAATTCGCACTAAATCATTTAGCATTTTTAAATTAACGATTTTCTTAAAATGATTATTTCAAAAATGTCTTAAACACAACTAGGTGATT
Organism: Dioctria linearis; assembly: GCA_963930735.1. NCBI lineage: Eukaryota > Metazoa > Arthropoda > Insecta > Diptera > Asilidae > Dioctria > Dioctria linearis. The sequence continues at coordinate 317,105,547 of OZ005740.1, forward strand.
CACTGCGGTTTACCAGTAGGTTACATTCTATGCTCGGTGAACTTAAATTTTACTTTTACCATTTCAACCTCCAACCATGCATGTAAATATGCTGCTCGAGCTAAAACAGAAAAGTGGTATTTTTCAAAGTCCGCTTTGCGGCAAAATCTTATCTTTACAGAATTGGCTAACCTGACCATATTTTGCCTGCCGCAGACGAAGAAAATTCTAAGCAGACCTCATACAAAGTCTCAGTATAAATCATATGAGGCGAAATACTACGTATTTACTTTAGCGCTTAGCTTAGATTACACCCCCTTAGGCGGGACTAGACAATTTAAGGAAAAGAAAAACCATAAAGACTTTTACAAAATTTTTAAAAATTGATAAAATTACACTGCAATGCCTGTAATTGGAGCAGATAGCAATGTGTATAAGGCGTTTCGTAACAGAAATATCCAATACTCTTCAGTACGGCCAAACTCTGCCTGCCGCAGGAACGTAGTATTTCGCCTCATATGATTCATACTCAGATTTTATACTGTCACTTTATTTGAGGTCTACTTAGAATATTCTTCCAGCGTTTGCGGCAGGTAGGAACTGGCCGTACTAAAGGGAATTGGTTCCTGCTGATACGGAACGGCTTATATACATTGCTAACAATATCTTTATGTGGTCACTAGTCAACTAGTGAAATTTTTCATTATAGCCATCTTATAATGATGTGACCGAAAATTAAGTTAAAATACTTGAGATATTACTAATTTACCTACCATTGCCATTATAGCTTTCTATTGAAGATGGAATTATCACTAGTATAAAAAAAGTGCAAGTAAAAACAATTAGAATCGCATTTATAATAGAAAATTTTCAATTTCAAGAGTTATTATTAGTTGACAAGTGGCCCAAGATTTCTTGTTAGATGCAATTACCGAATTAAAAAAAATAAAGGGGGTTTATTTAACTTCGTCTACGGTTATCCATTGTGTCCGAGAAATAATAAACAAAAGTACATTTTTTAAAAACATATAAATGGCTAAGGCCCAATGCTATCAATCCGTGGCCTTGGATAGATATTATAAACACTTCGTCTCATAGCTAAATTCAACTCAAAGAAGTGGTTAACTTTATGTTTGTGTAATCAAATCAAAAATCTCAATTTCACTACTTCAAAATTCGCGAATTGTGCACTTTCACTGCTCATTTCTGTTCTTATCTTTTTAAGTTTCGATTTGATGCAATCAATATTAGCTCTGAGTCTCAGAAATATCATTGAATATTTTTTCAATTTAGCAGAACACAGCAAGCACTCGTGGCTAAAACATCTAAATCTTAACGAGAGATATTTATTGAAGTTAAAAAATAATAATGGAATTTCAGATGTTTTTATTGCTGTTATCTGGATTTGTCGTAATTACGGTAAGATTTTCATAATTCAAGAGATTCGGAAAAGACTACTTATATATGTATATAAATATGTGATGAAAATTTATCTTCAAGGTTTTAACAGAGGAAAAAGGAGAGAATGAAAACCTTCGTTTCAAAGAAACGTTTACAGCGAAAATACGAGCCCTGCTTATTAAAACTAAACTGAGTTTACAAAACCTTCTTCAAGAAATGAAAACAATCATATTACTTGCAAATGGCAAAGCTCATTTGGAGCTAACCAATTGGGAAAAACTCAAACAAGTATTGGATGAGATCTGCACTGATGACTGCACTAAATGCGAGCCCGAACGAGAATGCATCATATCTATAACAAATGAAGCAAGAGTTGCAATTGATATTTGCATTCAAGAAAATACTAACCAAATGCAGTCTGCTATAATTCAAACGTGGCAGTATCATAATGAAATTACTGTTATCATTAATAGTGTGCTTGATCGGTGGACAGGCGGTCAAGCAGAGGAAAGATTTTCCGAAGATAATGTAAGTAGAAAAAGTGCTATTTTGTATAGAACTATGCTTATTTGTATATTAGTTACCTGGTAAAGGCTGTCGAAATATTAGGGGAACTTGGCGCAGAAGACTTAAAATTCCAAGAAAGCCTCAGGAGGGTAAATTTTCTTTTCAAGACATTTCTAAAATGCATCCAAAATGCCGCAAATAGTGCTTCAAAAGATGGTGTCAATGTTTTAGCAGCAATAAGCAAAAAATGTAATTCTTAAAAACTCAAATACTAATCAATCGCATTGCAATGCAGTTTTTTCAAAGTGAAAGTTAAAAATTTATTGGGCATTGGGGGGCAATTGTTATTAATAGAGTTAGAAAGTAATCCAGGTCACTTTATGGCTCTGATTAAGACCTTTGGAAGCTTCAAGCACTTAAATAAATTGTAGTACACCATGCCCCCTAGCCAATTATATCTAGTATGTCAAAAATAATTCAAAGTTTTGTAAGTAAAAGTAAGAATAAAATACTTCAACTTTTTTATAAATGTTCAGAAAAAAATTTTCTACTACTTTTCCTTATAGTGAAGTTTTTAATGAGATTTTCAAAACTATTGGATTTTTAATATGTTTCAACTCCAAGAATGAGCGATCAGTTGCGCAATTTGTGACCATTTGTCTACATTTGGAATGACATTGAGTACGCCATTTCAAATATAGACAAATGATCTTCTACAAATAATTTTTACTTATTTTATAAAGTTCAGCGTGATTGAATTTTGCCGTCTTCCGTAGATCAGCTGAGAAAGTGTTGTTTAATTCAAGTATCCTTAAGATATGCATCAATCAGAGAATAATTGTGGATTTGGGATAATTTTGAGAAATTTTTTTGTTTTCGGACCACAAAATTCAACTGAAGTGAAAAATAAGAGATTTCCATATACCGTCGAAAGATAATGTTTAATGTGCTACAATTTTTCCGAAACAAAATTATTAGATTGGGTTTAAAAACAAAGTCAATTTCCGAAATAGCGTTTCTTGAGACCTTCAAAAAAAATTTCAGATACGATGGAACACCTCTTAAAAACTACTGGGAACGTGGAAAAATTAAGAAAACAAACCGGACATTGAAAGTTTATGTAAAAACTTTTGCTGCTAGTTGAATATAGCCGCATTGTGTCAACACCACTTCTTACCTCCTCGAATCAACACCTATACATCACCGGTGATATCAATACATTTTGTATGGGAAAGTTTCTGAATTGTGGGTAAATATATGAAAAAGAGGTCAGTTGGTAACAAATTACAGATATAAATATCTTTATTGACATTAAAAAAAAATTAAATAAGCGGCCATGTGCGAGTCGGACTCCCGCACGAAGGGTTCCGTACCATCGTACAAAATTTAACACTATGTACTTTTTATTTATTTTTTCAAATGAGAGTAGGCGTCATGCAAATGACGCCTACTATCATTTGAAAAAATAATGCCTACTTATGATAATAATAATGAATGAGAATAAAACGAGGAAAAAAACGCCGAAAAGTCACGTTTCTTGTATGGGGGCCCCCATTAATTTAATTTTATTTTTATTATTTATTGTTATATCGCCAATAGAAATTAATAGTCTGTGAAAATTTCAACTGTCTACCTATTACGGTTCATGAGACACAACCTAGTGAAGGACAGACGGACAGTGTAGGCTTAGTAATAGCGTTCCCGTAGTTACCCTTTCTTTGGGTACAGAACCCTAAAAAGGAACAGATATCACAGATTACGGACGACATTTGCAGTTAGAAAATTTGGGAAATAGTATGAGAAAAATGAAAATGATATTGGAGGTGGATTTCTGTACATAAGGAATTAATGACTCAAATGTATTTTTCTATTATTATATTTATTTTAGGAATTATAAATTATTGTATTATTATGGCACTTATTTTGGACAACTGCCAGTCCATATGCTCTCACTATTAGCCCTATTGATGATCTTTGGTATTACCAAGGCAGTAGCTAGCTCCTGAAGATGCTTACGGCGAGCATCTGTTCTTTTTATTGCACCACTTCCACCACCATTCAAGTTGGCCGTTGATCTAACATAACTTGCCAAAATTGCATATAATTCATGTTAAAGAAAAATGCTTGTGGCCAGCGAAGAGTCCTCCTTTTTGAAGAATATTCAGTCCTGAATTGGACACAATGTTTTTACATCACAGAGCCAAAATACATTTATACCATACATACTAGCCGGTATATTTGGCATATATTGCGTGAAACGTGTCCGTCCACGAAATGGAAAAAGCTGTTCATCAACCGTAAAATTGGCACCAGGGGCAAGATGTTATAACTTCGAAAGATTCGACGTTCGACAATTTATCGATGGTCGGTATGTTGTAACACTTTCGACAGGCGATAAATGCGATAGAATATCACTGAGTTTTGCTGAGAGTGATAGTACAAGCGAAGATTAAAAAATGTATGTAAAATTAAAGAAATTAGATTTAAATGTTAAATTTTTTTTAATTTATTCAATATAAATGATTTTATATATTATTTATATAGATTCTTCAAACTGAAGCTACAAAACTTGTAGGAATATTTCTTGAATCCAAAAATGAATAAGGCAGTACATTTTGTTAGGCATATCCATAACATAATACCGCTGCCTTAAAAATTTTCTTTTGTCCCGGTAATTAATAATTTCTTTGTCATTTTTGTTATCCTCCACAAATAAAGCCACTGCGCCTGAAAAATTCATAAATTCCAATTTTATTATTATTAAAATTTATCAACAACTAGAAAAAGAATCTATAAATGTCATTTGTGCTAGGGAAAAAAATTCGGAAATAATTTCGAAACAAGCAAAATCGCCTGTCGAACGAAAATCTTATAACAGATATAACACCAGATCGAAATCTTCGCTTCGATGATCGCTTTCGATGCGAAGTTATAACATGTCGCCACTGGCCGATAGCCCTTTCTGAGTTTATTGTTGAGCATCAGCCATATATCCAAAATTGCAGCCGCCTTATTTTCTCTCAGTTTATCCAGTTGAGCGGTGTCGTTTTTAAAACGGATCAACTGATTAATAGCTTAATTCTGACGAGAAGACATGGCTGTACGATACAATGGATGCGGTGATCAATTCCACAAATCCGGGACAACAAATGCTGAGTCGTCCACCGAATTGTACCCACCCTTATCAAAGTCATCTCCCTCTTCCTCGCTGCGAATCTATGTATTAAGGACCTGTCTGGATCCAAGTGATTGTCTTCGTCTTCATCTTGTTATTCCAGCTAATGACGTAACATCGAGTCAAGCTCTATCCGAATCCATGTCTATGCCACCGAGCCTTGCTACTTTGTATAACAGTTTAGACATCTGGTTAGCTTGATCACCGAGTCAAGGTACGAGTTGACCTATTTAAATAGACAATGTATTGTTAGGTTATGTTTGTTTGCTGTCTACGAAATCAAACTGAGCAAACGAACGAATTCGGACAGGTTAGCTTCGTCTTCGTCTAACTATTATAATAGCTGTGCCTTTTGTGTTACGTCACTAGCTTTAATAACAAGACGAAGACGAAGACTTGGATCCAGACAGGCCCTAAGTGCCTGCTATATCCTTACTATTCTTCGCTTGATAATCTTTAACAGAATATGAAATGAATATAAAAAAAAATTTATAAAAATAAGATCTAAATAATACTGGGGAATTGACGCGGGGTAAAAAATTCGCCTTTCGGAATTTTCGATAGACTGCTCATTTTGCTTTACTATAATTTCTTAAACTCTTTCCACAACGACTTCACAAAATAAAGTCATTTAACTTGCACCATAGTGCATCATATACATGATAGAACATGATTTTACCTGTAAATGAGTCATGAAAATATCTTCTCCCATACAAAATGTATGACAAACTCATACATCACGGATAATGCAGTTGTTGATTCGGTAGGTACTATAATATTCGACTATTTTTCATACAAAATAGCTAATTTCTTTCAATTTGGTAAGGATGTTCAAATATTTTGAAGCTGTCAGAGACACCCATGCCGGTAATGAAAAAATGCTACCTGAAGAGACTAACGACCATGTGAAAACACACCGGTGATATAGGTGTTGACACAAAGGTTAAACAAGGAATTGTTTGCAAAATTAAGTGGACTGTATTCATGCAAATAATGCAAAACTCATCATCCTCGGCCTCTGAAGATGTTGATGATTGCTTCTTTGCTTGTTTTGCTTACAGTTTTTTGATGGCGTTTTATGTTGTCGCCGTTTTTCATTTGACATTTAGTTTGATGACTCAGTCGATGTCAATACTCTTTCGTTTGCAGGAACTTTTGGTGGCACATCTACAGAAAGAATACGTTGTTTTTGCTACTCAATCGAATGAGATCCAACATTTCCTCCTTTTTTACAGTCTAAACAAAATCGGCAAATACCTGAGGCTTCTTCAATGCCTGTTTTGATTTTTCTCGGCATCAGATCCAAAGTCGATTTAATTAGCAGTGGAATGTTACGAAGTTCGACAGTTTTGCCAATGTTTCTCATCCATGCAGTAGGTACATTCTGTTTTGTAAACTGCTTTTAACGGGCCATATTCGAAAATATCAAATGGCTGCATTCGGTGACTGCAGTGAGGTAGAATGAATGTAAAGCCATATCAAAGATAACCTAATAAAGTTAAGTTAAGTTAACTTTGGCCATACCGATTTCAACTACCATATTGAGTGGATCTATTGATAAGTGGAAGATATGGTTGTCAAGCAGAAACAGTGATGAAAGAATTCAGTTTGTTGCGTGTCTCGACCAGAGTCATTTGAATAACCTATTGCTCCAAGAGAAGGATGCTCGACAAAAACCTTTTGCATATTTTTCTTTGGAAAGACAAAAAGTGGTGGTGCTGCACGACCCATAGCATTATCGCCAAATGCCATTGAGAATAGCAAGATAATACGTTCTGCTGATGAATCTTCTCAACTCGCTTCACTCTTTTTAACGATAAGATTTTTTACCAATTTCGGATGGAACAGTAGATACTGTTACGATCCCAAATTCATGTGGTGGTCCGGAAAGAATATATGAAACTTCGAAAAAGTCAGTACGTCATGGAATCATTAGAGCTACGGATCAGTTCTGCTCATGTATTAGCTTTCACGTACATACATACATTCACCTTTGTTCATCCCTACGGAGGACGCAGTTATTATATGCCCAGCTAGCTAAGCACTCGTATCCTACTTTAGTATGGAAGACGCCGTTTCTACGAAATTCAATAGTTTAGATCTCCTTTTTTTACATTGAAAGTTAGTTATAATTTCCTTTCTAATCTGTTTATAGAATCACATAAGTAATAATTAATTTCTTTAAATTTAAAATCATATGAAACTATGATCGATTGTTTAATCACCATATTTAGCTTAAAGTAAGTCTAGAAAATTTGTGAGGAATTGAGTTAGTTATAAGCGTACAAAAATATATATATTGTTCTCGCTGAATCACCTAGCCATCCTAGAATAATAAAAAAATTTCATAGAGGCGTTGATATCTATGAGCCTTTCTTCCACGCTAACAGATTTTATAATCGCGAAGTATATTGTCATACAAAGAAAACAAGTCCAAGTTCCCTCGACTGAATCAATAATAAAACAAAATTAATAATTAAACACAACGTTAATAATAAACCAAAAATAAATAAAAGTAATTGAGTACAATTGAGACCTCCAACATTTTAATAAGGTGATTGAAAAATAGACAAGAGACCAATCGATCTCTTTCGTCATTGAGCTTTAAAATAGTGAAGAGGAACTTAGTATCAATGATTAAAGTACAACCATATAAAATAATATAAAAAATTTAAAATAAAGAACTAAATTTTTGGTTAAAAGTTAAAAAGTTAAAAACAAAAAGGTTAACAAATAAAGCTAAAAGAAGTGGACTTCGCGTGAAGAACGGAAAGGTTTTATTTATTTTACTGCAAGAGCCATATGAAGTGAAAGTTGAGTACCTACTTTAAATTTACACAAAAATACATATTGAATATTTTTCTTGTCTCTAAATAATATAAAATCATTTTTTTTACTATATATATGTACATACATATGTATATCCATTACCTTTGGGTATGGGTATATGATAGGTTTGCGGCGGTAGCGATTCGCTCCATTGTTTTGGATTATCTACATTTTATAACGTTTTATTAAAACATATCGCATACAATTAGGTGTTTTTATTTGTATCCTAGGTTTCATGATCTACCTTGTATGAAACAAAAGACTTTAAGTAATTAAACAAAACCCATAGGTTTTCTACTATAGTTGACATATGTACAGTATCGATTAAACTGTTCCACTGCACTGTGGCCAAATTATACCAGTTCAAACTAGGGTGATATTTGTTTTCTCTTTATGATATTATCGAACAAATTCCCAAAAATATGAAAAAAAACCAAAATTAAAGTTTGACGCATGTGCGCGACGTTTTAGAATATCATTATTTTGGTATCATTTAATATTGCTAACAGAATCGCCCTTTTCCTGCTAGAAGCATTTTGTGAAAGATGTAAAACTATATTGAAAATTGATAATTTAAATATAAAGTTTGTACTTAAATATATTGTAAGATGACTAAATTTTAATGTTAAAGATCATGAAAACTACTCACATGATGCATATTTTAATTTATAGGAAACATATCACAGACTAACTGCCTTTCAGAAAAATCTACCATCAGAACAGTGTTATAAGAGAAAATCGTATCGTCGGCTACCTCCTACTATATATATTTATTCAAATTAGTTTGAAATGAAAGCTACCTAATGGACAATGAGTGGCATACAAGAAAACTATTTTATTACCAGACCTGTTTCCACAACAACTCAATGTAAGTATAAAATAAATTTTTGGTTTCCTACGCTTAAAAAAATTATTTTCTCAAAATGTGCAGATAATTTTTGCCTCATCTTTTAGGTTTGCAAACCTTCTTATGAGGCTACAAACTTACCAGATGGTGGTTAACATCGATTAAAATATTTGCAATTTTTTAAAGACTTCGATTCCGATCCGAACGGATTTAACTTATTTACGCCTATGAATTGACGAATAATGTTTTTAGAAATTATAATTTTCTGGAGTGGACCAATGGGTCCAGAGCCCAGTAAGTTGCAGGCACCCACTGAATCAATCCAACTAATTTTCATTGTTATCTATCTCCCTGTCAATCATCAACAGTGCACATAAATTCTAAAGGGTTTCTTTAAGTCCTTCTTGGGAAACACCGGAGTTTCCCAAGAAGGACTTAAAGAAACCCTTGAAATAATACACCCGGAAAGAAACTGTAGTACTTCTTTACTTAAAATGAAAACTCTATTAATTGAGTTGCTGTCTGGAAAATTCCCCAGAACTGCGCACTGTTTTTATTATGTCAGTCAATACTAAACTAATTTAAAAATACAAAATATTTTACATGTCATAAATATGTTAAAAGGGTTCTATGATATCTTGTCGCCTCGCTATCTCAAAGTGCATTTGGTATAAGTAGGTCGCCACAGTACTACCCCTCCAGATTTATCGTTAATATTTAAATCTTGTAGGCTGCTTTATTTCACGACCAAACCGTGCTTTTTTATAAATCACTCCCTTAGAATCTCTCCTCGCTATCTCAGAATTACGTTCAATCTTATTGTGACTAATATCTTCTTTTCCTAGTTCAACTCGAAAAAAATGGCTTCAATCGATCAATTGATATCGCTTTTTCTTTACCGCGCATATTTAATTTGAAAATCTTGTTGTTTCGCAATAAAACTGGAAACGGACCATTGTACGGAGCCTGAAGCGAACCCTTGACATTATCTCTCCTTACCAATACATGAGTGCATGTACCAAGCTTCTAATGAACAAAGAATTTTCCACTTATGTGTGCCGATGGCTGAACCGGTCTCAAACTCTGCATTGTGTCTCGGAGCTTCTCAACAAAACCCGATACATCACTATTGTACCTGACTGTTGTGCTGTCAAAGAATTCACCAGGTATTTTCAAGCTTGTCCCATATACTAATTCTGCTGCAGAAACCTCTGTATTCTCCTGAATAGCAGTTCGAAGTCCCAAAAGCACAAATGGAAGAACATCAACCCATCGTTGAGTTTGATAACTTTTAATAGCTGATTTGAGCACCCGGTGCCACCTTTCTATCATTCCATTCGCCTGAGGATGATAAGCAGTTGTATGCAGTTTCTTTGCACCCAATAATTTTGACAACTCCCTGAACAGAGATGACTCAAATTGCGCACCTTGATCAGTTGTTATTTTCTCAGGAACTCCAAATCTAGCTACCCAACCAGACATAAATGCTCTGGCCACAGTTTCAGCTGTGATATCTTCTAACAGTATAGCTTCGGGCCATCTCGTGAACCTATCAATGCATGTTAAACAATACCTATACCCTTGAGATGTTGGCAATGGACGAACTAAATCTACATTCACATGATTAAAACGTTCACTAGGTACTGTAAACGGTGCAAGTGGACTGTGCACATGACGCTGCACTTTACATCTTTGACACTCTATACAGTTCCTTGCCCAAATGTTGCAATCTTTGTTAATAGATGGCCAAACGTACTTCTTTCGTAAAAGTCGAGATGTTGCCCTTATCCCTGAATGTGACATATTATGCAGATTATCAAATACTGCCTTTCGAAAATTCAGTGGAACATAAGGTCTCGCAATCCCTGTTGAAACATCACAAGTAATTTCTATTTTGCTGTTTGGTAGCTTGATTCTCTTCAATTCTAATGAATGATCTGTTAAATGTAGTGTTTGAAGTTCTTCATCATGCACTTGATTTTTAGCTAATTCTTCATAGTCTATCGGTCCATTCAGAATAATTGTATCAATCCTTGACAACGCATCAGCTACGATATTATCCTTACCAGCAATATATTGAATGTTCGTAGAGAATTGGCCTATATAATCTAAATGTCTTAATTTACGTGGTGAAGCCTTGTCGCATTTTTGTTGAAATGCAAAAACTAGTGGTTTGTGATCTGTAAAAATTATAAATGGTCTAGCTTCCAACATTGCTCTGAAATTTTTTATTGAAGAATATACAGCAAGTAACTCTCTATCATACGCACTATACTTCTCTTCCGCTGTACTAAACTTCTTTGAATAGAATGCTAAAGGTTTCCATCTGTTGTTCTGCCATTGCTGTATCACCGCACCCATTGCGCAATTTGATGCATCTGTCACAATCGACAATGGCGCGAATTGTGAAGGATGTGCCAATAATGTTGCATTTGCTTGGTCCTTTTTGCATTTCTCAAAAGCCTTCCTTCCCTCTTCAATCCAATTGATGAGAGTCTTATCATTCTTCTTATTTCCATTCTGATATCTCAATAGAATCATTTGAGTTTCCACAGCTTTGGGAATAAACCTTCTATAGAAATTAATCATTCCTAGAAAACGTCGCAAATCTCGTACGGTCGCTGGCTTTTTGATCTCCATTATTGCCGAAACTTTCTCAGGGAGTGGTTTGGTACCATCTACTGAAATCAAATAACCTAAGAACTTTACCTCTTTTTTTCCAAAATTACATTTTTTTATGTTAATGATCACTCCATGCTCATCTAGGCACTTGAACAAGATTTTTAAATGCTGCAAATGTTCGTCCTCGTCAGTTGAAGCAATTAAAATATCATCAAGATATGGGAAACAAAAATCTAATCCTCGGAGCATCTCATGCATAAACCTCTGAAAAGTCTGCGCAGCATTACATGACCCAAATGTCATGAATGGAAATTCGAATAATCCAAATGGGGTTATTATTGCTGTCTTTTCGACATCGTCTGCAACCATTGGGATTTGATGATAAGCTCGGACCAAATCGATTGTGCTGAATATCTTTTTCTTTTCAAGATTTTGCGCGAAATCCTGTATATGCGGAATAGGATAGCGGTCAGGAATAGTGACTGAATTTAATCGTCGATAATCTCCGCAAGGACGCCAATCACCATTTTGCTTCTTGACCATGTGTAATGGACTTGCCCAGCAACTTTTTGACGGACGGCAAATACCTTGCTGCATCATAAATTCAAATTCTTTCTTGGCTATCTTCAGTTTATCCGGTGGCAATCTTCTTGGTTTCGCAAATACCGGAGGTCCATTAGTCTCAATATGATGAGTTACTTTATGCTTTATTTTTGCTGCACTCGTTAACGGATTGGTAACATTTGGGAATTTTAAAAGAAGTTGGTGGTACACTGTGTTACCAGAGATCGTCTTAATCCCAGCTGTTTTGTCAAAAATAATTTTTCCACTTGATTTGATTGAAGTCAAACTATCAATGAGACAACTGTTTTTTAAATCGACTAATAGTCCAAACTTCTTCAAAAAATCTGCGCCTATAATCGGTCTTGTAACATCAGCTATCACGAAAGGCCAATCGAAGTTGCGTCTTAGCCCAAGATTAAGCGAAACCAACTTTGTACCAAAAGTATCGATTCTCGAACCATTTGCTGCAAAAAGACAAAAAGCGTTTCTGTAAACGTTCTTGTGAACAAGGAGGCAAAACAGAAACATCGGCTCCCGTGTCCACCAGGTATTTTTCATTAGAATATTTATCCGTTATCTTATCTGCCATAACTGTCAGCTTAGAAAGGTTGTCCTCACTCATTGCCAGGATAGCCTGCGTCTGCTTTGGAAGTCGCTGCAACCATAGTGTTTTTAAAAAATTATCATCTAATTTTCCGGATGATAATTCTCTCATTCTCCTTAATAATTCTGATGGTTTCATGTCGCCAATAGTTAAATCACCCAGAAGTTGCCTTAATTTCTTCTCTTCTGATATGGAAAATAGCTCCACCAAACGTTTTTTTTAACGTTTCATACATGTTCTCTAACGAAAGTTGAAGGACGATATCGCTTATGTGTGTGAGTACGTCACTCTCCATCGTCCCCACCACCGTATGATACTTTGTTGCATCAGCTGTAATGCCACAGTTAATGAACTGTGATTCGATTTGCTTAAACCATAAAGCAGGGCTGGCTTTCCAGAATGGTGGTATCCGTACTTGGACACGGTTTATCGATGATTCGCTTGCTGAGGCAGCTGTAGATGATTCACTCAAAGACATCTTCACTTCTTAACACGTTGGGGTCACCAATTGTAGTACTTCACTACTTAAAATGAAAACTCTATTAATTGAGTTGTTGTGTGGAAAATTCCCCAGAACTGCGCACTGTTTTTATTATGTCAGTCAAAACTAAACTAATTTAAAAATACAAAATATTTTACATGTCATAAATATTTTAAAAGGGTTCTATGATATCATGTCGCCTCGCTATCTCAAAGTGCATTTGGTATAAGTAGGTCGCCACAAAACGACCAATTGCTAAATAAATTCTAAAGTAAAATTTTCAAATAAATTTCTAAGAAAAAATGAATCCTAAATTCTTTGGTTATCTACGTTCAACAAACTGCTGGGCAAGGCCCCGAATCAAACCAACTTCCAAAAATATTGTCCGGTAAGAAATCAGATTCTTTTGAAATTCTCAAATATGTTTGTTCATTGGTTTCATAAACAATTTTAAATTTTATAATTCTTGGAATGTCTGCAGTAAACTTGTTTATCATTAGTTCTTAGATCAGGCCTTCTAAAATCTTAATTATTTTTTCTCCAAAGTTTTCCTGATCACTATTTATAGATAGGGATCCATACGCAACAAATATTATCTATACTAAAAATTCCATTTCTACTCAGTTGATGACTACATTTTTTACTGCAGTTTTCGAATTTAATCAAACAAAAAACTTTTTTTATTTTTTTAGGAAAATTTTTATTCGTCTTCATAACGTAGTTTATTTAGTTTTTTTTTTCTGTTTCAACTCCTGATAGAATGCTTATAAAAACTCATTATGAATTATGACATAATTGTTGAGTAAATTCGTATGCAAAAATTGAATGCTTATCTACGCTACTTTTTGACAGAAAACAAGAACAGAAAAGTCTTATCATTTGCGAAAAGTACACAAAAGTTTCTCCTCTTCTAGAATATTATCCTTTCATATTTTTCAAATCATACAAAATGTTCTGGATATATACACAAATCTCGTGATATATATTTTAGCCAAAGGCAAGGAAACGCATTATCATAAAATATTTTGGAAGATTTCTTGGACTTTTTATCATTTTCACATTATCATATTTTGTTGGAGCTCTTTTTGAAAAAAATATATCCCTGGTTGAATGTTCGCTTCGCATATAACATAAATATTACTTTCAGACACAAGTTATGCGCCAAGGAATTATTATTTGTGTTGTAAATTTATTGCATTAAATAAATATTCCTATAAATTTTTTCTAATAAGTTTTAATAAGTCGTTTGATTGGAGTGAAATCTAAAAGTCACTCTTACGTACTTTGCGTGACATAACAAGTTTTTTTTTCGATGGCCAATCATCAGGAGGAAAAACGCCTGTTTAATTTCTACAAATTTTAGGAATTCTTTCACATTTAGACTGATATCAAGGAAGTAGTCTAATTTTAAATTTCCTATGAAAAACTAATGGAACACGTTCTGAAATGATACTTTTTGTACACAGACGATCGGCTGCAGATTGGTCAACTTCATTTATTTTCTAAAGTATTCCACTGGATGTGAATAGAATATATTTTTTAAATAAAATAACTATTTATTGCTTCGACTTCACACCCCGACACTATAGAACTTACTGACTAGAAAAAACAAGAGTTCATTATCTCTGAGATTATCTCTGAGCACACATTGACAATTATTGTTATTATGTATACTCATATAGCTGGAGTTTTAAAATGCCGCCCGCCTTAAAAGGATCCTTTCAACACAATTCAATTTTTTCCAAGGGGTAAAGGACATAGTTTTGAAATTGAATACGCCAAAAGTAAAACACAGGTCACCTTAAATGCAAGATCTGGATTATATAAAAAACCAAATCTCAAAAGCTTTGAAAATTAAAAAAGTCTATAATCACTGCCAAATATTTCCGTCATCGTCCAAAAATATTTGAACTCCTAAAGGTGCTTCTAAACGATCTGGCAGATTGTCAGATATCTGCCATTTTTGTGGATAGACACGTGTAATCACGGTGGCGTATATAGAGAGATATCTAGCGACAACATCTGGCACTCAAAAATGTCCAGACGTCTGCCGTACGTTTAATCAGCCACTTTTTCAATCTGGAAACTTTTGGAACATCGTATGCTAATCTGCCCAGTACATTTTTGAATTGAACAGATATCTGTCCAGTTTACCTGGTAAAAAAAATAGTTTTGTACACGTAGTGATAGGAATATAGAACGTACTGCAGAAGACAGTAATTTTTATATTATTATATTTATATCTGCCAGGAGTATACAGTATATAAATAGCATAAATATACATAATTAACAAAATGGCAGATGAAAACAAGGCGAAGCGAAGAAGGAAGCAGGAGTCAACAAGGACCAGTGGTGAAGCAATGCGCTTGATCACCGAAATCGAACGACATCCACTTTTTCACTTGTACAAAATGCACTATACACAATAAAAGCAGCTGCGTTCCTTTTTCTAGAAGTCATTTTTGAACAATAAACTTCACTTTAGTTTATGTTGTCTTTGCCAGATAAAAGCAGTATTTTACCAGATGAAATATAACAATCGTGTAATCTGTGAAGACAGACGCATGCCAGATAACTGACCAAAAACTATCTGACTATCTAATCGGATTACTTAGAATAATTAATAATGAGGAAGGAGCCTTTTAAAAAATTAAATTAAAAAAAAATAATATTAAATTTGGAACTAATGTAACTTAACGTGGACTTTTTTGTGTCGGTATATGTAGGTATGTATTTGAGTAACGGCCAAGCTTTGCATATGGTATCCTTGTTTAGCGGCCAGGCCCATTTTACCCCAATGTTTAAAGTCCGATTGCCGCAAAAAGACAGTTCCCATCAGATTTAATCTAAATTACCTTGAAATATTTGTAGTGCCTATGTTTGCATATAACAGCTTTACAACACCGTGAAATCTCTATTGCTGGGAAGCTGAAAAACTGTCTGGCACTTGCCCTGAAACACCCATTCGAAATCATAATATTGATTCATTTCCCCCTTTACTCAATGAAAACAGATGAGATAATAACACCGAAATTATACAACTAAAACTAAAATAAAACGCATTTTTAACGTTTTTCATTCACAGTAAAAAAAAACAAAAATCGGTGTATTTTTACCCTGTTTGCTGGATAAATGAATGAAATGAAATGAATTTTGAATTCATTTCGGATAATTTTAAATGATTTATACCCCACGAACATGGAGTTTTAAATTTTTTACCCCGTATGGTGCCAAAATTCCCTTCTATATCCGAATGACACTTGTTTTGTACGAAAATCGCAAAAATATTATCCATCCTGATAACAAAAACACCCAGCGGAGCTCTATCTAGCGGAAAATTTCGCAAATATTTATTTTAAAACTCCGCTCCATGTAACTTAACTGTAGTCTCCCAAACAGAATTGTATCCGTTTGGTGTAAAATGCATCAGGTTCTATTGTGCTTAGAAAAAAAAATTAACTATGAAATAGTGTGATTTCTCATTTCATATTTATAGAAGCAAGTGTTTTACATGTGCAAGTTGCAAGTGCCGAAATAGTATTTAGCTCTATTTTTTTTTCACACGTAAAACTTATTCGAAAATTTCTTTGGAGCAGAGTTGTACAAAAGTAAAAGCGCATTTTATTATGATTGCAGCGTGCTGTATGAAGCAGTTTCCTGCACCTCCATCACAGATAGCTAGTGAAGGTGCTCACGCTCTACTTCCACTGCAATCGTGCTGCCATTTTTTCCAAAGTTCCGAAGTTGCACACTTGACGTCTGACGGGGGCAATGCGTAAACAGAAAGAAAAGAAGAAGAAGGTTGTCAAAGTGACTTTAGACCTTAGAATATATATAGCAAACAAGAATGGGTGAATCGTGTATAACCCGGGGATTACACAAGATAGTACAGCTTGCATGCAAGCCTCCCTTCCAACGCGATTTTTAACATGACAGTAGAAGACAGTTTGGTTGATGTCTTATTATCTTGCATGCAAGTCCATTTAAAAAATGGCATTGACACGTAAAGTCTTGCGTATATTGGAAAATTATAGCAATAAAGAAGTAGCAGAATAATAAAAACCCCAGAAAAAATGAAGAGGAAGCTGTTGGTAAATGATCCCAGCAAATTTCATTTTCACAGAATAAATTTATCAAATTCTCTGAAGCATTTCTTTTCCGCCATCTTGAAAACTGTATAATGTCAAATTACTATCACCCTCAGCTTCCATGGTTTTTCATCATGCAAGTTCGCTGAAAGCTGAGCTGCCAGCATGGCAGTAGAGGTTACACGCGCAGGAAGTATGGCAGCGCAGCTTCCATGCAAGCTGTACTATTACGTGTAACCCCAGGGTAATTCATGTACATGAGCCTTAGAATATAGAGCAAACAGGAATGGTGATAAGCCAGATTTTGCGTAATGAATTTCTGGTTGTGTTGGTAGTCCATTTTTACATGTATTTACACTCCATCCCTATTCTAAACAACTTGTCAATTTGCAAAAAGTAAACAAAGGTTTTGTGCGGAGCATCTGTGGTAAAAAATGTTCTTTTTCTACTTTATTTTGAAACAATTCACATAATTAATTTATATAAATCTCTGCGTCTATTAACAAAAAAGATAATTTAGGTAGTGCAGTTGCCTCAAACAGGATTCCCTAGTTTATAATCCAATTTATATTTGCAAGCACTGACCGAACACTTCATTACTGTTTTTTTTTTAATTGATATGAAGATTTTAACAGGCACTAGTGGCACTATAAAACTTTGCACTAAATAAAGTTCAAAGATAAATAGTTTTGAAAAGAATTAATTCGGTACTTTTGTTAAATTTCACAAAAGAATTTTAAGTTGACTAAATCTGCTCACAAAACAAAAGCACATTTGACAATTCTGCACCCAGCTTTGACAAATCTTTCATGCAGCATCTCACTTACTCCTATGTATAGTCTCCTGCTCTTGACAAATTACGCTCATGTACACAAATTTTACACGATTCAACCATTCCTGTTTATTCAATATAAAATTCTTTTGTGAAATTTAACAAAAGTACGGAATCTATTTTTTTTCAAAACTATTGATCTTTTAAGTTTATTTAGTACACAGTTTTCTTGTGCCCCTAGTGACTATTAATGCCTGAATGTCTAATGTTTTGCAACGCCTTTCTGACACAATCTCATATTAATTATTGCGCCTATTCTGGAAGAAGTAAGAATTTGCTGTGAGATACCACAGACCTGAAGATTTTTATTCATCCTATAAGCCAAACCCTAACTAGGTCTATGGTTTTGAGTTTTTATCGGGAGACAGAAGAAGTTATTGTATTTGCTGTGATCGACCATTCTTGAAGAATTGCCGCTTGACTTAATTAGATAAGTAGCTAAATTAGTATAAGTTATTACGTTTTTTGCAGATTTTTGTTTAACTTTCAATTCAGTCCGCCAATTGGATTTGCTTATACAGTGGCAAGCGGACTTCCTCGGAGGTGCCTCTGTGGTGGATCCTCAACAAACAATCATGTAAGTTATTGCCTTCTTCTTTCTTACTTTTGCTAAATAATCGATAAATTAGAATTTTCCTAATACCACTTAGGTGAATTAGTTAGCTAGAATATAAAAAGAAAGGAATTTAACTGAAATTGAAGGATTGATTTTTTTAAAGAAAGGGTTATAATACAAGAAAAACATTTATTTGTCGATTATAGACACATATACGTTACATAATTCCTAACTTAATGAAATTTTTCGGTACCTAATACAAAAAAATCGAGTAAAAGGGAAATGATTATTGGTAGAAAGAGCATATTGGCATAAAAGAGCTTAATATCCGTTTTATTGGAGAGTAGTTTTTAAAGATTTTTCACACTCTGTCAGTATTCTACTTGCCTATTATTTCCATGTAGGGGGAAACATATTATAATCACATGTTATTTCTATGTCGTCTAGAGTATTTCCTAAGTAATATGTAATAATGTTGTAATTTTTCTTTTGAATAGAAGACTCTTTGTCTTGTTATAAAATAATGGAACTATAAAATCTTTTATTTCTCCTCTCACTCTCCTGGAGCCCTCCTGTGATGAAGATTGACTAGGTCCGCTACTCCGCTCAGTTTAGATCATCTACAGGGACACTGAAATAAATTAACTGCCCTCAGTGTCATTGGGAAGATGGGGCACAGCATTGAAGGCAGCCCATCTGCGCCTTCATGTAAGTAAAGGTAAGTGGTGTAAGGTTCCCTTCAGGATCGAATGCAGTGCTTGTGTTTTTTTATTGTCAGGCACAATTTCTTTTTGTATTATGGTTCGTGGCACTGGCAGGTTTCGGTATACCCATCCTACAACTCTCCCGCACTAGCCGAGGTGCTAGTGTGCCACCCTGTGCTAACACCGACCACGGGGTGACCTGCACGTCCATGCTGACAGAAGGGACTTTCCGTACTCACTCAAAGGTACGACCATAACAATTTCTTCTTTGATGTATGCGTTATTGAAAAATAAAAATATTTTAATTTTAGATAATATCCAAAAGTACTTCATGTCGATATAGTTTTGGATATTATCTAAATTCAAAATATTTTTATTTTTCAATAACTCATACTATTCGGCAAGTTATGTCCGAAGGAAACATTAAAATCAAATTTGTACGTGAATCGGTGTAAAATTACACAAAATAAGGGTTTCGAATGCATTTTCGATCGCGGTATATACAGTGCTGATATTCAGCCGGTTCGCACCGGTTCGACCAAACCGGTTGTTAAAGAAATCAGAATTTTGCGAACCGGTTGTTAAATAACTCAGTGTTGATATTCAGCCGGTTTGCACCGGTTCGGCCGAAGAGCTTGTTAAAAAAATCAGAGTTTTGCGAACCAGTTTTCAAATAACTCAAAATTGCACCGGTTCGGCCGAACAGCTTGTTAAAAAATCAGAGTTTTGCGAACCGGTTCTCAAATAACTCAAAACACTAAAATGAAACTTTTAAAATGTTGTCAAATATACATTTCATAAAAAAGGAGCGTAAGAGACATTAATAAAATAACATTTTATTGTGTATTTCCCTTAGCCAGATGAATTGCTAAAGTTTTCTAAACAAAAGCTTATCGAGCTATGTAAATAAATAAAGCTCTGGAATAAGGAAAAAAAACTATAACTAATCTTACGATACAGTAGATGAATGCCCGTAGGTATGTAATTTCGTCAGTTTTTGTGGAAGTTTGATGGTCCATTTGATTTTATATGCTAAAAAGCTTTTCAGTACAATAAAAACTTCTAGGAATGATCGTTTTAACACTATACGTAAAAAGGATACATTTTTGTATGGCAACACCATTTTTGAAATTATATTTACTATTTTTGTGGAAACGCCTTGTACAAAATTGCAGTTCTCTAATTAGTCTCACATTAAATAGAAAATCATGCTGTTCATATTATATATGGCAGTGAATGTGACTACATTTTGTATCTTAACTGCTTTCACTAATATACGAGTCAATTTTTAATAAAGAGGTTGCTATCTAAATCGAAAGTGGGAGGAAGAAATCTTCTTATCGCATGCATATACTTTTGCTAAGTACCCTCCAGGAAAGCATAGAGGTTAGGGATCGGCATTAATTTAGATGTGAATAGCTCTGTTTAATGAACTCAAAAAAAGTTCGGAGCAGAGCAGAACAGGATAGCACAACTTAGGTTAACTGTCAAATTAAAAGTAGAGCAAAAAAGTGCAGAAATGAGTAGAAAGCTCATTAAACACATTTTTCTGAAATTTTCTGTCAACAAAAAACTCAATTATTTTTGAACTTTTACTAGAACTGTTAACACAATTTACGGTTCTCACATGCTTGCTGTAAGTTAGTCCTTCGGAAAAGGTAGAGCAGAAAATCTTGCTTTAGGTCACTACAGTTCACTTTAAAGCAGACTTATTAAACCGAGTTCAATGCACATTAGAGCTCTTTAGAGCAGTGTTCTGAATTCATTTCTACTCTTTTCTGCTCTAGAGTAACCTGCTCTGTAGAGTAACCAATAGCAGTTCATTAAACAGACCTATATTGTATGCGAATGTGTCCGTACAGGGTGGCTATAATTCTTGCGATAAATTCTTTTTCTTTTAATAACTTTTTTTGTTGTATTATGTATGTTGAATGATGCCTATTAAAAGGCTGTTATGAAACGCCTCATAAGGAATGCAACTGTCACCACATTAATCTAATACTGCTCTAAAGAGCCGCTTGGGCACTGCCACAAAGCCAGATCTGGTAACGCTATGACAGTGTCTTTATCACCAAAGTTATGACGTCAACTTAAAACTGGATTGTAATTTTTCGATTTTTGTAAATTCGAATGCAATTTTTACCCGTTCTTATATTTAAAACTAGCTAAAGTTGCCGGTTCTTGGAATTGGATTCTCTCCTAAGTTTGTATATTTTCCATTTGGTTTATTTTAATATTTTTAATTTAATTTAATTTTTTTTATTTTATTTTAATTTTTTTTATTTTTTTATTTATTGGGATTCGAACTCTTTATAACCAGTCTGAACTTTTCTTAAGATTGTAAAAATTTGTTGTCATTGAAAACAAGCCTTATAAAAGATCTGACACAGTTATCATTAGCATTACATGGTCGAGAAGTGACAGTAAACAGAGCACATAGACTAATTCGAAGGTGCATAAGAGCACTGGAGCTAATGAAAGTAAATAAAGGAACTAATGAATGTTTCTAACATAATCCAATCAGACGATTATAAACATTATTATTGTTCGTTGAGAATAAATGTGTTCGTTTGCCAAGCGGTATGTTAATTCAAGCTGTTATAGACAACATAAAAAAAATGTGAAAGTAATTATTTGGTATCAATTTTTTTTAATGTATTGAATCCTACTATATGGCGAGGAAATTTCTTACTTTCGCCTGGGCTAGAAAACGAGAAACAATTAGAGAATTTGTCCACGCAATTGAAATTTTCTATCTCTAAAAATGATTTTCGAGAGTTGGTTTATTATGAAAACCCACATATTCCTGACATATTTTAAGGAGCCAGGATGTTTCAAAAGTTGTTTCAGTTAGTTTGGCCGAAGTTGGACGACCGTTCAGTGTGATGAACATTAAGGAACTGAAAATCAAAATTCCTTGATGATTGAAAATTTTTCACATTTTATGACAACAAATCTGCTTGGGAAACCTTTAACAAATTGGGATGGAGCACGATTGGTAAAGTCGTAGTTGCAACGTGGCCATCATATAGCTGAAGATAGAAGAGCAAAAAAGAAATGTGATAAAAACTATTTTGAAAGCCAATAAGCTATCTGGTGCTTATTGTAATACTAGTAATCTAATTCTTATCCTTAAAATTCTTGGTTTAAATATAAATGCCCTGATGATGAGCTCGCTCATTGAATTTTATTAGTTTTCTAACCCTTTTGATATATTTCCATTAATGTTAACTTTCTTAATAGCACTCTATATATCCAACGTTATAACGTAGCTTTAACATGGAGCTTTTTCAATAAATGTTCTTGTATTCAATAGTAATTTATTTTGTTTAGTACTCGAAAAAGTATTTTACCTCACTATAATGAAGAATTTGGATAAGCGAACCTGTTGTTAAAAAAATTGAATATCAGCACTGGGTATATATATCATACTTCTGAAGAAGCTCTAAATATTCAATAATTATCCTAGGCCGGTAAAATTATATTTATGAGTAATAATAATTATACAAGGGACAAATGTAGACCGAAAATGTACAGACCTCATTGAACACCCTTTCGGTGTTCATGGAACTCCGATTTTTTTACTGTATTCAAGTAAAATAAAAAAATCACTACAAAATCAAATACAAACTCCTGACTAACAAGATTTATGACTCAGCAGCAAATCTGTTTTCGTTCATTACTACATTCAGTTCTTAAGGAATTGAATTGAATAACACTATCTCAACTGATCTACAGACGTAGACAAATGGACAATTGGCACAAAATGTGCAACTGATTGGTCATTTTTGCAGTTGAAATATATTAAAAATCCAAAGAGGATAGCTCTATGCAAAAAGCCAGGCTTTATCTATTATTTAGTAGGTACGTAAATGTAGTTTTGCAAATTCCATTAAAGACTTCGCTATAAGGAAAAATAGTGGACAATTTTTTGTTAGGCATTTATAAAAAAGTTGAAGTATACTTTTACTTACAAAAATTTATATTATTTTTCACGTGATAGAATAGACGAGGAGGCAGGGTGTACTACTCTTTTTTTATTGCTTGAAGCATCTAAAGGTCATAATCCGAACCGTTGAATGACTTGGATTACTTTTCATCTTTCTTAATAACACTAGTTTTCCACATTTTAACAATAAAGTCTTAACTTTCACTTTGACTGCATTGCAATATTGCAATTTATTAGTATTTGACTAAATAAGAATTACACTTTTTCATTCTTCCTGCCCAAATAGTGAGACTATCATCTATAGCACTGTTTGTAATAATTTGGATGCATTTTTGAAATCTATTCCAAAGAAATCTTACCATCCCGAAGTTTTCTTGGAATTTTAGGCATGCTGCATCACCTTCCTCTAATAGGTCGACAACCTTAACAAACCAAACAATGTACAAGTAAGGAGAGATGTAGGAAAAATTAATTCAAATTTTCTACTTACATTATCTTCAATGGTCCTGAATGTTTCTTCTGCTTGATCGCTTAGGCAACGTACAATTAAACTATCATTGATAATACTAATATGGTCGAACTCTTGCAACGATTTATTTATAGCAAACTGAACTTGTTTATTATATACGTGATTGCAAAGATTAAGTGCATTTTTTGCTCTGTTTGCTATAGATTTGATGTGTGTGTTAAACAGATCGTATTCATGACCAGTACAGATCTTATTCACTTCTACTGGGGCAATTCTCTCCAAATTGGATAGCTCAAAATAAGCTGTGGCGTTCGCAGATATCATTGATTTCACTAACGTTTCCAAAAATGCTTCTAGTTGCGATTTTGTGTATTGAGGTACGTTACGAAGTGCTCGTATTTGCGCTTTAGGAATTCCATTGAAATTCCTTTGCTCTGTTATAACCTTGAAGATATATTTTGTTCACATACACATATATATAAATAAGTAGTCGTCTTCAAATTTCTTAGTTATGAAAACCTTACCGTAATTAGGAAAAATCCAGATAAAAAAAATAAATGCATCCGAAATTTCATTATTATTTTTTAACTTCAATAAATATCTCTCGTTAAGATTTAGATGTTTTAGCCACGAGTGCTTGATGCGTTCTGCTAAATTGAACAAAATATTCAAAGATATTTCTGAGACTCAGAGCCAATATCGATTGCATGAAATCGAAACTTAAAAAGATAAGAACAGAAATGAACAGATAAAGTGCATAATTCGCGAATTTTTAAATAGTGAAGTTGATATTTTTGCTTTGTTTAAACAAACAGAATTTATCGGAAGTTAATCATTTCTTAAAGCCCCTACACATGCTCAAGTAAACTTGCGACTTGTCCATGGCTCAGTCATTTGATTTGCATGAGAATGTGTAGCGGCCTTGAGAATTGAAATAAACTCTGAAGCCTCTTCAGGCCATATACAAATAGCATTGGGTCTGAGCATGCTTCCTTTCATACAGACCGTGGCGCTAAAACTTTTCTTTACTTATATATGTATGAGAAGCGTGGCATTTGGAAACGTATAGCATTGCGCATTATGGAAGAACAAACACGTTTCATGTTTAAAAATTTAAATAAAATAAACAACGCTTTTGGTGACGATAATTCTAACGCTTATTTTTAAGTCAAAATGTTTATTTTTAGGAAAAAAATTTAATTACGAAGAGTTTCTGCATTTTAATAAACTCTACCTAATTCGCTGTCAAATTAGAGTACAGCTTTCGCTCAAGACGAACGTTCTTTTTTAAAGTTGAAGTATCTTTCACCTGCATATCATGAATATGATTTTCTAATGAATGACAAATTCAAATGCATAATAATTATACTGATGAATTTAATATAATAATTAAATTCCTTTCAATTACATTTCATTTGTTTGTTAGACCACAAATAAGAAAAATACAGATAACCATCCACCGTACTTAAAACTGACACCAATAATTGCGGCTAACCGACAACGTCTAACCGATAAACATGTGCTTAAAGCTTTTCTCTCACAAGCCATCTACCAAACTCTTATTTTTCAAGAGAGATATGTAAAGATAAAATTGAAAGCAAAAACGGAGGGCTGTGAGAGAGTTGAAAAACAATCAAGTTTAAACAGCGATCGTACGGTACAATGTTGCAGGGAGAAATGTAACCTATTGAGGCGCTGTATCGTAAGCGTTGCCCCCGGAATAATCTCAAAGAGACATGTTTCTCGCATAGAATCTCTCGCAAAAGCTTCAAAGCTCTTTTTCGAAACCAAATGGCCAAAATGGCCGGATTACATTAAAAGCGCCGTCGTCGGCGTGGTCGTCGTTTTATGTCAAAAATATTTAGAGACAGTACTGAATGTATGAATTGCATTACATTACTCACGCCGGCGTGGTCGTCGACCCATCTCTAATCCTAAATTTCACGCTGGCGCACCATTGCCGCCAATATGCCAGATCTAAATCTATTATGAAAAAACATGACAAAATGAAACGATATTTAAATTTCTGAAAATAAAAGATTTTATATTAAAAAGTGTGGACTTGAAGGAAAAGAAAATATCTTTTTTAATATTATTTAAAATTTTATTGCAAATCGGCAGAGATTAAAGCAAATAACTCAACTGTAAAATGTAAAGGAAATTAAGATATGGCGCTGCCGCCCAGCGTTAATGTAACTTGCCCGGCGTTTTGTTCGGCGTTTCACGACGACGACGACGACCACGCCGACGACGGTACTTTTAATGTAATCCAGCTAAATGTGCTTTCTATTTCAGTTGTTAACTGAACGTCACTGATCCCTATAAGGTCTGGACATCTGGGTTTATCTCTAAAGCCTAGTACTAAGGTTCGAGCTAAACTAAATTTTAGCGGGTTTCCAAAATCGGGGCGTTCTTTAGCAGCTAAAATATGACAGCTGAGACTCAGAGAAAAGATATATTAAAAACAAGAAGAAGAAGAATTTTGGAATTTTTTTACGCCAATACAACGCCCGGTCATAATATTTCTAAAAACAGCTAGTTAAAATTATTTAGAAATATTAAAAATAAAAAAAAAATAAAAATTAACAATGATCTTGAAAATACGGCCACGAGAAGAAATCCAATTCATCCGTACTTAAGCCTAGTACTAAGGTCCGCGCTAAACTAAATTTTAGCAGGTCTCCAATATCGGGCCGTTCTTTAGCAGCTAAAATATGACAGCGGAGACTCAGAGAAAAGATATATTAAAAACAAGAAGAAGAAGAATTTTGCAATTTTTTTACGGAAATACAACGCCCGGTCATAATATTTCTAAAAACAGATAGTTAAAATTATTTAGAAATATTAAAAATATTAAAATAATATGCATAATGTATATACATACAATAAAAAAAAAAAAATTAACAATGATATTGAAAATACGGCCGCGAGAAGAAATCCAATTCATCCGAACTTACAACAAAGACGTACAAAACTACGTTAACTACAATAATCCGATCAATAAATTTATCAAATCTCAGAACTCTGACAATAAATATTTTTAGCGTGCTAAAGAACGGCCCGGGCTGATAAATTCAAGCTAAATTTTTTGGAGACTTACTGGCGGTGCCATCTCTAATCAAAACCCAAAGGCAAATTTAGCGCGTTGACCTTAGTACCGTTCTTGCTAAAATTCAGGATAAATTTTCGCCAATATCTTTTAGCTTGCTAAATTTTCATACAAAATTTAGCTTAGCGCGGACCTTAGTACTAGGCTTAAGACTTTATAGAAACATTTATTTTTGACATTCTCTAATTTTGGAAAATAAAACAGGATACTCCTCGAATTGTAGCGAAAGCTTTTTTTCTTTTTCTTTTTGCTTCTAAACAACTTTTCAAAAAAGTGAAAATGATTGTTTTATGAAGTCCAACAAAAAAATCTCATGCAAATGAAAGAAATTTAATTATTACATTTAAGTTATAAGTTTAATTATTATGCATTTGAATTTTTCAAAGAGACTTCAAGCAAAAAAGAACATTCGTCTTGAGCGAAAGCTATAGTATATACATTTCACAGCGAATTGGGTAGAGTTTAATAAAATGAAGAAACTCTTCGTGATTTTGTAATTACATCTAACAAGAAATCTTGGGCCACTTGTCAACTCGAAATTGAGAATTTTCTATTATAAATGTGATTCAAATTGTTTTGACCTGAACTTTTTTTTCTACTCGTGCTAATTCCATATACAGTAGAAAGCTATAATGGCAATGGTAGGTACATTAGTAATATCTCCAGTGTTTTAACTTCATTTTCGGTCATATCATTATACGATGGCTATAATGAAAAATTTCACTAGTTGACTAGTGACCACAGAAAGATATTGTTAGCAATGTTTATAAGGCGTTTCGTATCAGCAGGAATCAATACTCATCAATACGGGCAGTTCTTGCCTGCCGCAGACGCCAGAGGAAAATTCTAAGTAGACCTCATATGTCAGAATAAATTCTGAGTGTGAATCATATGAGGCGAAATACTACGTATTTACTTTAACGGCTGCGGCAGGCAGGGACTGGCCGTACTGAATTATATGGCTCAGTGTGCCTTTTTGATACTTTTATTTACTTTTCGTTTATTATTAACGTTGT
Source organism: Dioctria linearis (assembly GCA_963930735.1). Classification (NCBI taxonomy): domain Eukaryota; kingdom Metazoa; phylum Arthropoda; class Insecta; order Diptera; family Asilidae; genus Dioctria; species Dioctria linearis. Next base: position 317,133,279 of record OZ005740.1, read on the forward strand.
GTTTAATTATTAATTTCGTTTTGTTTTATTATTATCGTTTTGTTTTACTATCATCGTTTTGTTATATTATTGATTCAGTCGAGGGGACTTGGACTTTTTTTTGTATGACAAGATACTTCGCGATTATAAAATCTGTTAGCGTGGAAGAAAGGCTCAAAGATATCAACGCCTCTATGAAAATTATTTATTATTCTAGGATGGCTAGGTGATTCAGTGAGAACAATATATATATTTTTGCACGCTTATAACTAAATCAATTCCTCACAAATTTTCTAGACTTACTTTAAGCTAAATATGGTGATTAAACAATCGATCATATAACTTCTAATTATTACTTATGTGATTCTATAAACAGATTAGAAAGGAAATTATAACTAACTTGCCATATAAAAAAAAAAGATCTAAACTATGTAATTTCGTAGAAACGGCGTCTTCCAACCTAAAGTAAGATACGAGTGCTTGGCTAGCTGGGCATATAATAACTGCGTCCTCCGTAGGGATGAACAAAGGTGAATGTATGTATGTACGTGAAAGCTAATACATGAGCAGAACTGATCCGTAGCTCTAATGATTCTATGACGTACTGACTTTTTCGAAGTTTCATATATTCTTTCCGGACCACCATATGAATTTGGGAGCGTAACAGTTTCTACTGTTCCATCCAAAATTGGTACAAAATCTTATCGTTAAAAAGAGTGAAGCGAGTTGAGGAAGAATCATCAGCTGAACGTATTATCTTGTTATTCTCAATGGCATGGGGCGATAATGCTATGGGTCGTGCAGCACCACCACTTTTTCTCTTTCCAAAGAAAAATATGCAAACCGTTTTTGTCGAACATCCTTCTCTTGGAGCAATAGGTTATTCAAATGACTCTGGTCGATACACGCAACAAACTGAATTCTTTCATCACTGTTTCTGCTTTACAACCATATCTTCCACTTATCAATCGAAGCATTCAACATGGTAGTTGAAAACGGTATGGCCAAAGTTAACTTGACTTCACTTTATTAGGTTATCTGTAATATGGCCGAATGCAGCCATTTGATATTTTCGTTTATGGCCCGTTAAAAGCATTTTACAAAACACAATATACCTACTGCATGGATGAGAAACATCGGCAAAACTTTCGAACTTCGTAACGTTCCACTGCTAATTAAATCGACTTTGGATCTTATGCTGATCCCGAGAAAAATCAAGAAAGGCATTGAAGAAGCCTCAGGTATTTGTTCTTTCAATCCGAAAGTTTTCATGGGTGCCGATTTTGTTCAGACTGTAACAAGGGAGGAATTTGATTCGATTGATTATCAACTGAATGAAGAATAACAACGCTGCATTCTTTCCGCATATGTGCCACCAGAAGTTGCTGCAAACAAAAGAGCGTCGACATCGACTGTTATATCAACCTAAATGTCAAATCAAAAACGGCGATAACAAAAAATACCATCAAAAAACTTTCCGCAAAACTACCAAAGAAGCAATCATCAACAATTTCAGTGCGTGAAGATGATTTGTTTTGTATTATTTACATGAATACAATCCACATAATTTTGCAAACAATTTCTAATTTCAGTTCACAATAAAAATTTTTACATGAAGTTTCAAATTCATGTTTTTTTTTAATTTTCCCACGTTCCCAGTAGTTTGTAAGAGGTGTTCCATCGTATCTGAAATTTTTTGTGAAGGTCTCAAGAAACGCTATTTCGGAAATTGACCTACTTTTTAAACCCAATCTAATAATTCTGTTTCGGAAAAATTGTAGCACATTAAACATTATCTTTCGACGATATATGGAAACCTCTTATTTTTCACTTCAATTGAATTTTGTGGTCCGAAAACAAAAAAAATTTCCCAAAATTACCCCAAATCCACAATTATTCCCTGATTGATGCATATCTTAAGGATACTTGAATTGAACAACACTTTCTCAGCTGATCTACGGAAGACGGCAAAATTCAATCACACTGAACTTTATAAAATAAGTAAAAATTATCTGTAGAAGATCATTTGTCCACATTTGAAATGGCGTACTCAATGTCATTCCAAATGTAGACAAATGGTCACAAATTGCGCAACTGATCGCTCATTCTATGAGTTGAAACATATTAAAAATCCAAAGAGGATAGCTCTATGCAACAAGCCAGACGTTATCTGTATTATTTAGCTAAGGATAATGATTTGCTATGTAAATGTAGTTTTGAAAATATTATTAAAGACTTCACTATAAGGAAAAGTAGTCGACAATTATTTGCTGAACATTTATAAAAAAGTTTATGTACTTTATTCTTACTTTTACTTTATATTTATATTATTTTTGACATACACTTAATATAATTGGCTAGGGGTCGTGGTATACCACACTTTTTTTTTATTGCTTGAAGCCTCCAAACAATTGGCCCTAATGCCCAATAAATTTTTAACTTTCACTTTGATTAAACTGCATTGCAATGCGATTGATTAGTATTTGAGTTTTTAAGAATTACACTTTTTATTTATTGCTGCTAAAACATTGACACCATCTCTTGTAGCATTGTTTGTGGCATTTTGAATGCATTTTAGAAATGTTTTGGTAAGCAAATTTACCCTCCTGAGAGTTTCTTGGAATTTTAATTGCTCTGCGTCAACTTCCCCCAATAATGCGAGAACCTTAACCAGGTAAATAATATACAAATAAGCATAGTTCTAGTTATATACAAAATAGCACTTTTTCTACTTACATTATCTTCGGTAAATGTTTCCTCTGCTTGATCGCCTGTCCACCAATCAAGCAAACTATTAATGATAACAGTAAAATCATTACAACACTGCAACGTTTGATGTATAGCAGACAGCATTTGATTAGTATTTTCATCAATGCAAATTTCAATTGCAACCCTTGCTTCATTTGCTATAGATTGGATGTGTTCTCGTTCGATAAGTGGTTCGCATTTAGTGCAGTCATCAGTACAGATCTCATCCAATCCTTCTGTGATATGTTTTCTCAAATTGGTTAGCTCCAACTGAGCTTCGAAATACACCAATAATATTATTCTTGTTGCTTCTTCAAGAAATTCTGTTGAAGTCGTTTTAGATGTAATAAGCAAGGCTCGAATTTTCGCCATATACATTTCTTTGAAAACGTATTCATTCTTTCCTTTTCCTCTGTTAAAACCTTGAAGATATATCTTATTCACATACATATATATATATATATATATATATATATATAAGTAGTCGTCTTCAAACTTCTTGAATTATGAAAATCTTACCGTAATTACGAAAAGTCCGGATAACAACAATAAAACCATCCGAAATTCCATTACTATTTTTGAATAGATATTGCTAGATATCTCTCTTTAAGACTTAGATGTTTTAGCCACGAGTGCTTGCTGTGTTCTGCTAAATTGAAAAAATATTCGAAGATATTTCTGAGACTCAGAGCCAATATTGATTGCATCAAATCGAAACTTAAAAAGATAAGAACAGAAATGAATCGACAAAGTGCACATTTCGCGAATTTTCAAGTAGTGAAATTGAGATTTTTGATTTGTTTACACAAACATAAAGTTAACCACTTCTTTGAGTTGAATTTAGCTATGAGACGAAGTGTTTATAATATCTATCCAAGGCCACGGATTGATAGCATTGGGCCTTAGCCATTTATATGTTTTTATAAAATGAAATTTTGTTTAATATTTTTTTGACACAATGCATAACCGTAGACGTGTATGGTTAAATAAACTTTTTTATTTATTTTTTTAATTCGGTAATTGCAACTAACAAGAAACCTGGGGACACTGGTCAACTCATGATTACTCCGAAATTGAGAATTTTCATTATAAATGTGATTCCAATTGTTTGGACTTGCACTTTTTTTTCTACTCGTAATAATTCCATCTTCAATGGAAAGCTATAATGGCAATGGTAGGTACTTTAGTAATATCTCCGGTGTTTTAACTTAATTTTCGGTCATATATATCATTATTCGATTGCTATAATGCTAGTTTAGTAACCATTGTTAGCAATGTGTATAAGGCGTTTCGTGTCAGCAGGAACCAATACTCATTAGTACGGCCAGTTCTTGCCTGGCGCAGACGCCAGAAGAAAATTCTAAGTAGACCTCATATAAAGTCTCAGTATGAATTCTAAGTGTGAATCATATGAGGCGAAATACTACATATGTACTTTAGCTGCTGCGGCAGGAAGGCACTGGCCGTATTGAAGAGTATTGGATCCTGCTGATACGAAACGCCTTATACACATTGCTATCTGCTTCAACTGCAGGCATTGAAGTGTAATTTTATAAATTTTTTAAAATTGAATTTTGCAAAAGTTTTTATAGCTTTTTTTTCCTTAGATTGTCTAGTCCCGCTTATAGGGATGTAAGCTAAGCTAAGCGCTAAGCTATACTGAGACTTTGTATGAGGTCTGCTTATAATTTTCTTCGTCTGCGGCAGGCAAAATATGGTCAGGTTACGCATTTCTATGAAAATAAGATCTTGACATAAAGCGCACTATGAAAAATAACACTTTTTCTATTTTAGCTCGAGCAACATATTTACATACATGGTTGGTGGTTGAAATTGTAAAAGTAAAATTTATGTACACCGAGCATAAAGTCTACCTACTGATAATCCCGAGTGAAACACCTAATTGTGGTTAAGACATTTTTGATATAATCATATTACGAAAACCGTAATTTAGACATATTTAGTGATTTAGTGCAAATTGATTTATTTATTTTATTGTAATCAAGTCTTAGATGTTTTGCTTTTTTTTTTTAGGCTGACCTATTGAGTTTCCTTCAAATCAACTTAATGTGCTTCCACAGATCTGTAACACATTATTTTGGATAACGTTGCTTTTTATAACCCAGAGATTACCAGGAATGTATTTATAAAATTTGCGGATTGGGCAAATATGATAACAAGGATTAACTACAGTCAACGCTACGAAAAATGACCTATCAAGGTCAGAAAAATTTAAATTTGGGGTTGTCGCTTTACCAGTTTAGAATGAGCAAAATTTTGTAATTTAGCTATTCGAATTAATTTATTTTATTGATTTTCTGCAACATCAGATAAATTTCATCACCCAAACATGTTTTACGTTGTGTTACTTAAGTTAGAGAGTTTTTTTACATATAAATTTGCTTATTATAATCAGTTATATGACGATATACTTACTGTAAATCTGCAAATACGGTACAGATATTGCTTGGTTTGATCTTTGATTACAGAAAATCCCTGATTAAACTTTATCTTCTATTCTATGTCAAATCCTCTTGAGATTTTGTTGATGAAGCTCATTGATTAAAGATTTCTTTTTGAGAAAATCACAAAGATTTGCCCTTCTCTAAGTCTATAAAAAACTTCACAAATAATGGAAGTATTTAATAAATATAAATATATATAAAAAATGTTCATGTTTAACTTTAAAGATTTGCCATAAAGTGAAGACACAAGCCATTTAAGATATTTCAACTGTGATTCATTGCGCACTTTTATTTGAGACACAAACCAAAAACAATATTAAAGTTCTTCATGTTGCCGCATCAAAATAATTTATAGTCATTCTGGTTGTAGAGAAGAATTACAAATTACTTGTAAAAGTTTTATGACGAAATTTTTTTATAATAAATAATATTTTTGCAAGACTAAAAGCAAAGAAAATATGATGAAGTCATAAATATTTATTAAAATGACAAAAAAATATCAAATCAAAAATATCAAAATTAAATTTTTTCTCATGTTTATCCTACTGGGTCAATTTAACCCTATTCACCAGAGGTAGAATCTTTTTTTATATTACAGATCCTACTGGCTGACATCCATAGTTTCCTACGTTGCCACATTTACAAGATTTCTCTTATGACTTTTATCGGTAACCTATGTAGGTCAAAAGGTGGCCCAAACATCGCATTTCAGATTCACTATTCATACATTTGTGGGTAACCCTCATATATCAAAAGGTTATATCCGCTACCGGATTCATCAAGATTAATTTGTGGGTAACATACACTGTAAAAATAGTAGGACAACTCCCTAAATTTAAGGCACATTTTTTCCTAAAAATAAATGTCATTTTCTCTGATAAAAAGGGAAAATTAGTTTAATTTACGCAAATCAATGGAACATTCAATGAATTTAGGTGATTGGCACCAAAAAACCTACATAGCACGAAAAATTCCCGAAATTTTAAACTTTTTCGGATATAAAGAAGAGAGAGAACATTTAATAAATTAGGGATTATTCCTTATTTGGAAGTACCTGCATTTTAGGGATAAAAACCAAATCTATGTTTTCCAAGGTGGAGCTTTCCCTAATCTTAAAGGGAAAATACCTAAGCTTTGTGGGACAAATTGTTGACACTCCCTTTAGGAATATTTTTTTTACTAACCACGGCGAAATTTTTTTATGTATAACTTATTTCAAGACGATAGAACAAACTCTATTCAATAAGCTCGCCAACAAAGACAGAATTATTCACGAAATCTGTCAGGTAGTAAACTTTGTCAAGATGGTTACCCCAGTTCAACCATTCCCACCTGGGCTGAAGAAAACCTATCCGACCGCAGAATCCTCACGGCCGCCAATTTCTCATAGGGAGGACTAGGTTCTAAACCAAGTATTTCAGGTTCCCAAGCCCTCAGTTTCTATGTTAAACAACTCTACCAAATTCGCAGAACATTCACGCTGCAAGCAACTACAGCGTAGTAGCTACTGCTTCAAGCGATTCCAATGAAGCAGCAAAACACTCGAAGCCTCCAAGTTGTCATTGGTACGACTAGGCTCAACACCAAAACATTCACGCTGCAAGCAATTACAGCGCAGCAGCTACGACAGCAAACGATTTCATTGGAACAGCTACTTTCTACCAAGGAAGTAGTAATTTAGACGATTTCCCGCCATAGTAAGCTTTGCGCACCTTTAAAAGCCAATCAAAAGTGTACATTTGACATCTACAGGAAAGTGAGATAAATTAAAAAGAGCCCGAAATGGAAAGCGACAACAAAAAACATCATCAAAATAACTGTCAACAAAATATACAAATATATATATATAAATATATATTTGCATTGTTTGCATGAATAGAGTACACTTAAATTTGTAAACAATTCCTTGTTTAAATTCAACACACAGCAAAAGTTTTTACATAAACGCTCAAATTCCGGTTTGTTTTCTTAATTTTCCCACTATTCCAGTAGTTTTTAAAAGGTGTCCCATCGTATCTGAAATTGTTTGTGGCGCTCAAGAAACGCCATTCTAGGAATTGGCTGTAAAACTTTGTTTTTAAACCTAATCAAATATTTCTGTTATGGAATGTTAGGTTAGATTAGGTTAGAGTGGCGGCTATCGTAAGAAGGTGTATGATCAGTCACATAGATCATCTTTGATCCATTATGATGCCACTATATTGGAATTCTGCCTGTAAAAGATATGTAAGAGCTAGGGGGGCGATGAAACCAGCCAAAAGAGTTAATGAACTTTACCAGGTACCCTATCCTGTGTAGGTGACCCCTGAGATGAGAGTGCCCAGTAAGGATTGATACCAGGATTCTCAGAGTTGGCTTGTTTATCCCTAGATATTTATTTGTTTCTTTTGAGTTAGGTCTGCCCCACAGCTCCTTTCTAGTTCTACCTAAAGGATGATCCAACCAAAGGCGACTGAGTTGGCGGTCGGCCCAGGCCTAGAGACTAGAAATGAGGTGATTTGGTGCGATCCCTATTGTAGAGGGGGATGTCTCTGAGGATGCACCACGACGAGCGAGCTCGTTCGCCTCTTCATTTCCGCTAATATCGCTATGACCTGGTACCCAAAGCACTAATACCCTGTTGTTCCGAGAAAAGAAGTTCAAGGTGAACTTGCATTCTAACACAAGTTTGGAGCTTGTTAATGGTTTTGACAAGGCTTTAATAGCTGCCTGGCTGTTCGAACAGATTACAATCTCCTTGTCCTCAATATTCGAGTCAAGCTTTGACTTTCGTCTGGAAAACCGTGACATGGCAATCCAGGTGTATGGCAATTTCCACATGAGGCTCCTCGCAGAAGATGCCGCCTCCGTTGTTTTCTCCTGATTTGGGGCCGTCTATAAATATGATAGGGTTTGTTAATGGCTGAAGCACGGAATTTGATTCCCATTCTGCCATAGCTGGAATTTTTGTTTTAAAATTTCTTTTTAGCATAGTCTCGACGAAGTGATCACTGTTTCTGTCAATTTCAGACACAATAGACTGCACAATTTCAAAGATGGATTCATGTGCGACTGGTGTGCTGGTGTGAATCCAACTCTGACTGAGATGCAGCACGTTAAGGATGACCTCAAGATCCCCAAAGCTGGTTGATTTGACAGCGCCGCTTACGTTAAGTAGGCACAATCTTTGAATTTTCTCCAATATCTTGCGATAATTGGACAACTAGACTCCCTTCCACTACTCCCCAGAACCATAGGTTAATATGGGTCGGATGACGCTAGTGTAGATCCATAGGATCATCCGCGGTTTAAGCCGCCATTTCTTCCCTATAGTTCTGCGATACATCCGAAGGCCCTAAGAGCTTTATTCGTTCTGTCCTCCAGGTGTGGCTTCCAGCTTAATTTTTTGTCTAATGTAATACCTAGATATTTTACCCTGTTCTTCAGTTCCAAACGTGTGGAGCCGATAAGGGAAGGTTTAATCTGGGAATGTTCCTTTTCTTAGTGAAGAGGCATAGATCTGTTTACAATGGGTTGACGCGAAATCCGAAATCTGTAGCCCAGTCTCTGACTAGTCGAATTGCCTTCTTCATCAGTTCACAGAGTTCAGTTTCGTAGCTATGGGTAACGAGGATTACTATGTCGTCTGCGTAACATACGACTTTGTATCCCATCTGGGTGAGTATAAGCAGAAAGTCATCCATAATGAGCTCCCACAGCAAGGGTGATCGGATACCGCTTTAAGGCGTGCCCCTCTCGACACTTTTTACTCTGCTTACCACGTCCAATTCGGCAATGATAGTTCTATATTGTTCAACATGTGTGCGATCCATTGTTTTAGGGACTGATTCACTCCATGTTTTGTTGGCATTTCCGTAAACTTATATAGGAGGACATCATTGAAGGCGCCTCCTACATCGATGAAACCAGCTAGCGTAGATTGTTTAAAGAGGAAGCCCTTTCCGATTGAGTGGATTACCTCGTGGAGGGCCATCTCAACAGACCTTCCCTTTAAGTACGCGTGCTAGTGTTGAGACAACCTGTTTCTAGGAATGGAGCACCTCAATTCCCAGTCGCAGGTGCGTTCTAGCGCTTTGAGTAGGAAAGAAGTCAAGCTTATTGGCCTATATGCCTTGGCATTTGAGTAGTTCATCCGGCCTGCCTTGGAGCTAAACACAACGCGGACTTCTTGCCACAGCTTTGGTATGTGTCCCATTCTGATATATGCCCTGAAAAGAAGGGCTGGAAATATGCCGCTCTTACTCGGGGACTTGAATGGTTTCATCGAATGGACTGCCCATTTTACGATTCCTCAGTGATAAAAGCTGTATCTTCATCCCCGGAAACGGTTTCAGCACGAAAACGTTCGTGTTGCGAAGACGAAGACACGTTACCCGGACTATCAGGGAGGTGTTCGCCTAACAATTTTTTTAAAGATTCCCCCAAGGAGCTAGCCCAAACTCCATCACTGTTTGTGATGAGATCGGGTTGATTGGGTATCTTAGATAGAAATATTTTGTGCATTGACATCTCGTTCACACTATCAACATTGTCACAGAAGAATTGCCACGATTTTCTTTTAGATCTACTGATCGAGTATTTGTAATGACGTAGAGCGTTTTGGTAAGCCGTCTACTCGTTCGCGTCATTTGATCTTCTGGCTTTGTTATAAAGCCTGCATACAGTTCTTCGTTGATCTCCGAAATCACGCGTTAGCTAAAGAGGGACTGAGTTCCGATCCGCCCTCCTGAGCGGGCACGCGAACTCAAAAGACTCGATCAATGCAGTGGTATTTTCTTCAACTCCCCTGTCTATGTCCGCTCTCGAAGGTAAGTGCGTGACAGAGACGTTGGTATGCCTTTCAGGGGCCAAGTGATTGAAAGCCTCCCAGTTTGTTTTGGTAGTATTTCTGTATGTTACCGAATTTTCAGCCGTCATCTCTAATTCAAAGCGTATGTAACGGTGGTGTCGGAGAGTGAGCCCTCTTCCGAAACCCTCCAGTAAATGACATACGGCGTTAGATGACTGGTTGCAATACTACGGTCTGGGACCTCCTTACGATTGCGTGTTATAAAGGTAGGTTCGCCGCCTTTATTTAATACATTCATGTTAGTATTACAAGAAATTCTAGAAGTGACTCACCTCTGGTGTAACAATTGGTGCTACCCCAGACCGTGTGATGAAAGTTGGTCTGGCATCCGATCAATATTTCCAGGTTACTATCGCTCGCAAAGCCCACGATGTTTGCCGTCTCCATAGATGGGGATGGTTGGTCCGAGCCGAATGAAGGTATACAGAGCAGAAAGTCAGTCTCTTTAACCTCCCTTCTATTGGCCCCTCCCATAGAACCATGTTCGCGACCTTATAGGTAACCTGCAGAACCTGTAGAACCTGTAGAGATAAAGTTAGAAATTTTCTTTGCAACGATGCAGGATCTAGGCCTACCTGGACCGCGGCAGTAAATTAACTGAAGAGACTTACCCCAATTAGGAATTATGTCATTAATAGTCCATAGTTCCTGGATGAGTGCTACGTCGGCAGAATTTGAAAGGCGGAGGTGTTGTAGGATGACTGCTGCCGCCCTACTGTCATTGATTTACTAGATTGATTTATATTAGTTTCATCGTTAAATCCGCATCCTTTCCCCTTCCTCTGATAGTTCCTTCGTTAGAGTGTCCTAGTCGTCTGACGAGAGATTTTCGCCGAGGAGCTCTCTTTCCTCGTCTGAAATGGCCAGACTCGGAGAGGGTCCCATCGTGAGTACTATTTCTGCATTCGCCGGTACGCCGTGACTGGAAGCCGTTGTATGGTTGTCCCTAGAGAGGGGCGGCCCAGATGCGGTCTCTGTTGCCATAGTTGCGCCAGCGGTACGTCTGACAGCGACGGATTGTTTTTCTTGAGCGAGCAATGGCCGAAGTGGTATGGTGAGGGCCCCTGACTGATTGAGACTGTATTGTTCGGCCTCGAGACCATGAGACCTTCAGATATACGTAAAACGTTATTTTATCGGGACTTTAAACATATTAATGATGTAGCTCTCGTTCAGGACTGTATGATGTTAAACTGGTGGCAGCTGTTCAGCTAATGCACAAATAACTTTTTTCAATTCCTGTATATCCTATTTGTATGATAAGTATGCTCCCATTCGTAAACGAATTTTTAAGCCTAATGGGTGTCCTTAGTTCTCAACAGACATTTTGCCGTGGATTGCTGAGCGCGAGTATCTCCATCATCATTATCGGCATCGCCAAACTGTAGAAAGTCTTAACGCCTACTAACTGGCACGAAATAGGGTTACATCTAAGTTGGGAAAATTAAAACGACGATATTCACTGCTTGATATTAATCTTCCTACAGGCAAACAATGGCGCAATCTGAGATATATCGGAATATGCGGCAATCATGAGTTGAAAGCAGACTTTGATCCAGATAAGCTGAATCAATCCTACGTTTTCGGCCCTTCAGCAAGCACGCTAAATACTCCTGACAATATGATGAGTAGTACTTCTGAGGTACATGAAGACTTTAGTTTCTATTCTGTAAATGAATTTGAAGTGAACTAGGCAATTAAATCCATTAAATCAGTCGCTACTGGCTCCGATAATATATCCCCCAGATTTTTAAAAATAATATTACCTTTTATTATGCCTTATGTATTCACATTCTCAATACATGTTTAACCAATTCAACATTCCCTGAGGCTTGGAAGAATGCCTTAGTAATTGCAATACCTAAAAAGGATTCTCTTGAGGATCCTGAGGACTTTCGACCTATTAGCCTATTGTGCTACTTGTCCAAGGTCCTAGCGGAAATAATGTCAACACAGATGATGGCATATTTTGAAGGTAAAAACCTCATAACAGACATGCAGTCCGGCTTCCGAGCGTAATGTAGCTGTGAAACGGCTCTTCTGGGTAACCTCTGATATACGTAACTCGCTTGATAATAATAACTTTTCAATTTTGGCATTACTCGATTTTTCTAAAGCATTTGGTAGTATACATCACACACTTTTGCTTCGTAAGCTGTGTTCATAGCTTAGAGTCTCGTCTTCTGCAAGTTTTCTAAACTAATCAATCACAACAAGTTAAAGTAAACGACATTATCTCTAGGAAATTACCTGTCAAATTTGGAGTCCCTCAAGGATCAATACTGGGTCCACTTTTATTTAGTTTCTTTATTAATGATCTACCACATCATATTAGAGTATCTAAAATACACATGTACGCAGATGATGTCCAACTGTATGTAAGTGGTCAATGGGAATCGGTTCAAGAGTATGTATATCAACTCAATTCAGATTTAAGCAGAATTTCTAAGTGGTCAATATCTGTAGGACTCAAACTTAAACCCAAAAAATCTAACTGCATTTCATATCCAGAGCCCGAATTACCACCGATAATACTGAATGATATTATTTTACCACACCAGCAAAAAGTTAAAAATTTATCTAAATTTCAACCTGAGCTGCTGTGATCATGTTGCAAATAGCATTGGTAAGGTTTATGGAGGTCTGCCACAGCTTCGAATATCGTCTAACTTACTATCTTCATAGTTACGTATGAAACTTGTCAAGGCATTATTAGTCCCGCACTTTACTTATGGTAGCATTGTATACTTTTCCTTGGATTGTCTGAATAGGCTGAATGTTGCTTTCAATGACTGCACCAAGTTTGTGTTTGGCTTACGAAGTTTTGACCATGTGTCCCCATATCGCGACTCTCTGCTGGGTTGTTCAATAGATTCCTATTTGATTCAAAGAGCACTAACATTGATACACAAAATAGTATATTCAAAAGAGCTCAGTTATTTGTATAAAAAAAAAAGAATTCCTTAACTCGGCTCGTTTTAACAAAATATTGCTACCGGGCGCTAACACTACAATAGGACGCCGTTCCTTCTTCGCCCACGTTGTTCGTACATGGAATAATTTACCTTATGATATTCAAAGATTGGGCACTACTAGGATATTCAACAAGAGACTTTTTAACTATTTTAATAATCATCCATAAATAATATGATTTTATTATCTTTTTTTTTCTGCTTCAATTTACTTTGTATTTTTGTTTATCTTTTTCTTTTCTGTTTAACCATCTTCTTTCTTTTTTCCCTTTTTTTAAAACTGAAATATGCCAAAGTAATTGTTTATCTTTTAATTACTCATTAAACCTAATTCTATTAGCATTATAGCCTAAGTACATATTGAAAAGATTGTATTATCTTGATGTACTCTTCCAGAAATATATATTATTATTATTAAAAATTATTATTATTATCTTGTGTTCTCTATACCTTGCGCTTAGCTCCAATGTTAAATAGATCTTGTGGCCTTCTTCAAAAATGATCACATGTTTTTGAATTTTTTCATTAATTAATCGTGTATTTAGCCCATTTACATACATATTCTCATGCAGCCTGACTCAGAATGCCACGACATGATAACCAATCCTTTGGCATTGCTATTGACTACATCTCTAGGTGCTCGTACTTAGGAAAACACAATTGTTTCTTCAAATATGCTTCGAGCATTCATTTCCTTTATATAATTTTGCAGCTCATCAAGTCATTTTCGAATAACCTCTTCAGAACCCGTATTTCTGGCTTCAGTTAGGCCTTTGGGAATTCAATATGTAAGCGTTGGATTACATTTCAAGAAAAGGTTATACCATTTTTATACCCTAGATGTAATTTATTTATTTATTTATGACTTTACAGCGATAGCTTCATCTATAATTTTAAACTACTAAATGTAACTATGAAAAAAAAAATTTAAGTAAGATAATAATTGCAAAAAAGAAACAAAAAAATATTCAAACAATTACAAAAAGGCGAAAAAATTAAATTAAAATTATAAGAAAAAGAAAGATAATTAAAATTATAAAGCATGAGAGAAGAAAAGAGAAGAGAATGGGCCAATATTCATCCGTTCTTCAGAGAGGGGAGTCTGAAATTCATTTCTAATAATTCTTTTAAAGGCACAGGGACTAAGACCGAGGATGTCAAGTTCATTGAATAGGTCGTTGTGAGTTTTTTGTATCCTGTAAGAAGGGGACTTGTATCGTTAATTGGTCCTGGCGGTAGTAATTTGAAATGTTAATGGGCACCTGGTGGCTCTAGATGGAACAAGATAGTTAATATTATGGAATAATTCAGGACAATTAATAAGGTTGTGTATTAATTTAAATAAAAACATTTCATCTAAGAAAAAACGACGTTTTTCTAGAGAAAGAACACCAAATTTGTCGAGGCAAATAAAATAGACAAGATAACGTCCTTCGGTTTTATATAAAAGAAATCTGGTGAATTTTCTCTGAACTGCTTCAATTTGCTGCACATATACACCATAAAAAGGGTTCCATATAGTACATGTGTACTCTAGATGACTTCTTATTAGAAAATTATAAAGAGTTATTAGAGATGTAGTAGACTTGAATGATTAACAAAATCGGAATACAAAATACAACAGCTTAAAAGCCTTGAAGGTAATCCAGTTAATATGTGTTTGAAATAATAGTTCCTGGTCGAAAATTACTCCTAAATCTTTCATTTCGTTAACGCGATTAAGAGATGAATTACCCATTGTGTAGTCATAATATATGGTATTCACTTTTCTAGAAAAAGTTATGACTTTACATTTGGAAATATTCAACGACAAGAAGTTATGCTTGCTCTAATTTAATAAGGTAAAAATATCTCTTTGTAGTAATTTACAGTCTTCTCTGTGTGAATGACGTTAAAAATTTTAGCATCATCTGTATATAAGAGACAATTGGTGTTTAATAGGTGTGGTGAGTCGTTGATGTAGAGAAGAAAGATATAAGGACCAATTATGGTGCCTTGTGGAACAGCGGAGGTTTGAAGGAAAGGGTAGGGCTGGTGACCGTTAAGGACTATACTGTCTGCAGTCGTTCGCGGATATATGATGCAAACCATGCAACTAAATTATCACTAACACCTATAATTGGATAATTTTTGTCGAAAGCTTTAGCAAAATCAGTTTAGGTAAGATCAACTTGTTTGCACTACTGCAATTTTGTCGGTGTATAGTGCCAAGTTCGTGGTGGTGGAAATTATACGAAGAAGATTTCTCGTCTAACAGACTGAAATTTATTGAAAATAATTTCAATAAATTTACAAAATACATTTAAGGGCAAAAAAAAAATTGAACGTTTCGACCCAGCCATCAGAGAGGTCTCATCGGTATGTTTATCTCTGATCGCTTACCATAGAAGTTCAATGATGCAGGTCACACCAATTGTCCATATAAATACTTTTTATAAAAAGTAAGTGAGAATTATATGGTGGCAAGATTTCTCATTGCACTTTTCAAATTGGGTGATTGTTCCCCTATTTGGTGGTGGATCTTCCGGATGAAATCCATGCTGTTTAGAGCTCGAGTTCGAAAGGGTTTCGGGTAAGAGTTGATTATAGACAAGTTTTTCAAATACAAGAGCCAAGCTATTAGAGATTGATATATTTAGGTCTATAATTAGTTACTGATTTAATATCACCAGCTTTAAGAATTGGAGTAACTTACGATGTCTTGAATTCAGATGGGTAAACTCCGTGGGTCAATGACAAGTTGAATAGCACGCTTATAGGAGCGCTTAAAATGGAGGAGCAGATCTTTAGGAACATGTTCGGTATTTTGTCTGGCCCAGCATGCTTATTTAAGTCAATATCTAGAATAACATCTTGAACATTTTCAGGAGAACTAGATAATTTATCTATTGAACAAGAAAAAGAGGTTGGATGAGAATAGGGAGGTGTAGCGGCATTACTGCTTGTTGAGGGATTTATACCTTAGATGCTGTCAGGATAGACGGATTCAAAGTAGCATCACTAAGCACGAAATCCTGCTAAAATGTTTCTCTGAAACATATAATATCATAGTTATTTGATAGAATAGAAAGCTTCACATCCTCCGTCTTAGTTCTGAGACCTCTGACATTTTGATAATAAATTTTAATTAAAATAGGTAAGGCGATGAATGGCAGAAAAGTTTACTTGGAATTACTCTTCGAAATGGGATCCAAACTGCCCTCGTTTTTTACCAAAAACGTTTACGTTTCATCGTTTTGTTTTAAATAAATTTTTCTTCCCTTCATCCATAAATATTTAAAATTCTTTTCACCCTTGATCCTTTACCCCCAACGGTATACGATAGTGCGAGTAACTTTAAAAAAATCTGAAGACCGCGCGGATCCATTTTTGCGAACGCAACCGACGACGATCGATCGTGAGAGATGTGTACTTGCGCGTAGTGAGGCCCGAGTCGTCTAATGGGTTGCTAGTTTGTCACAATCGGAGGTAAAAGATGGCCGCGTATTTTGATCCGAGCGGTGGCACGTGTAAGTATTGTGTTTTATTGTTTATACTTATATTTTGAGTATTGTTTTTGTTATATTTTACAATATAAACATAAATCAAATGAAATACAAACTATTTTTGCTATTTTGTTTTCTGAATTAGAAACAAATTGTACCTAAACTTTAAGTATAACGGTCGTGGCCCTTCGGTCGTATCCCTATAAATTGATTTCAACGTAGTTTTTTGTCTATTGATTAAAAGTTGGTATTGTGGCTAAGTTGCTGTTTTTCTTTTTTTTTCAGTGCTTCCTATATCTGATGATCGCATCTTAGAACTCCTTGGCGATGGAACCGAGTCAGACATTGAAGAATTCCACGACGAAGAAGATTCAGAAAGAGAGCCGCGTGTTCTCGCTGAACTTATGGGCGTGGACGAGTGCTCTGAAGGTTCAGGCGATGAAATAAAACCTGAACGTCTAAGTCAGGTAACGTCCCCAAATAGGGGACGCTCTTATATTACTATTTCGCGACAAATTAGAAGCAGAAGGAGGTCTCTTGGTACTACTTCGCAGCGAGTGCAGTCACGCAGAGGACATTCTCGTACTACGGCGACTCAGCGAAATCTGCAGCAAGGTGGTCATGGAGACACCTGGAAGAATATTCCTTTTACCGATAAATTACATGAATATACTGTAACCGTATCAAAATACACAGTTCGCACACCATCCGAATATTTTCGTGATTATTTTGATGAAGGTTTCTACGAGCATATTACTCGGTGTACAAACTTATATCACATGCGAAAAATTGGCCAAGCACTCAAAACTACAAATGCGGAAATAGCTAAAGTGTTTGGTGTGCATATTCTCATGGGATGCCTTTCATACCGACGAATGCCGATGTACTGGCGAGCTATTAAGAGGATTGGACTTATTGCCGACAAAATAGTTTGCGACCGATTTATAACTTGACGCAATGCTCTTCATTTAGTTGATCACGATCAGCCAACTGAAACTGAGACTAACAATCCACTTTGGAAGGTACAATCGACAATCAAACGGGTTCAAACTGGAAAGAATTCCATCCTATTATTCCATAGATGAGCAGATGATACCTTTCACTGGCCGATGTTCTTTGAGTGAGGTCGTTAAAAATAAACCACGACCAGTTGGTTTCAAAAATTTTGTTCTAACTACTAGTGAAGGTCTGATGCTCGATTTCGAGTCCGTGATCATGGCATCTAACTGTACAGGATCTTCGTCGGGTACTATCGTCAAACGGTGGGATAAAAAACAAAGAGGTTACATTGATGTAGCGGCTCCTAAAATTATCCAACAGTACAACCAACACATGGGAGGTGTTGACATTCTCGATAAGCAAATGGAATATTACCGTACCTTCATCAAGACATATAAATGGCCTTTGAAAGTAATTATCCACTTTTTTGATAAGAGAAAGGACACTACTGGATTTTCGTCTCACTGTTGCTGACACTTTAAGCAAGTTTCAAAAAAAAGACCGCCGCGACGACGTAGACATCGATTCTGAAAACGAACCGCCTCCTATCAATAGGCAATACAGACCAGTACGCCCATCACATGGCAAAAGATATGATGGATATGATCGCGTAGCTGTGTTTGATGACATAAAGGCACCAAGGTCTGGCATGACGGAGGGATGCCATAGCCGATCAAAGATCAAATGTTCCAAGTGTTCGAAACCAAAACTGTATCCAATTTTATCACCTCAAACCATAATATTTAGTAAACTGTGTTAATTTTTGCTATTCTTACTATATTTTAAAATAATTTGTGATCTATTTTTTGTTCCTAAAAGTTGAATAATTTTAGTTCTATGATCTTACGTTTGTCAGAGGTTGACTTTGTTAATTTTGAGAATTTTATTGATTTTTGTTAGATAATTAGTTAGAAGAAGGTTCATTTTATTCTTAAATGATAAAGACTGATTAACGAGGAGGTTATTCAAATAAATAAAACAAAATTAAGAAAATAACACTCACTACTGTGAGACTTGTAGATTATACCTAAGTGTCACGATCGTGAGGGCACTTTTTTAGGAAAACTGAAAATTCTGAATTTTTTTTTTTTGCATTTTTCATAGCTTGCTTATGCCCTCAATCAACTTTTTCTTAAATATAAGCAACTTTTTTGTTCGGGTGTAAAGGGTTAAACAATTTGGCTTTATGAAAAAGTTGACTTTTTGATTTAGATAGATATTCATTTACAAATATTCTATGGTCCTGTACGAATCCTAAAGTTACAGCATTGATTGCTTATTTAATTTTATAACCACTAATTACTCTACTTCTAATAAATTCGGAACTATATTTGTTAGCATTATCGTTAGTATATTTTCTGTATGCTTATAGATCCAGAGATTTCTTCATAGGTCACGGGTAATTTGAGTTCATTGTGAATTTTCTTTATGATTGCAAGGACGTTCTCTGATTCTACGAAGGAAATATTGCGAATTTCGAGAAAATTGTCTTCCAAGACTTCAAGGCGTTTCGAAACGATAGACAGTTCACGTTGAACTTCAGCTTCTTCCGTTTCTAGTTGCATAATTCACTGATCGTGTAAGTCTGCTTTTTCAGCAATAAGCTTAATATCGTTGAAACAGCCTATCAGGAAATCGATCGATGTATTGTATTCGATTTGCTTCTATTTGATCACCTCAATTTGTTGTGACATTTTTGTAATGAGACTTTTAAAATTCACTCTGCTATCGTTGTCTGAGTCTGAAATATCAGTAGATGGTAGATGGATGTAGATTTCTCAAGACAGCAGGCCTTACATCTATAAGCTACAGTTCCCTTAGCAATACCTTTCCTTTCATGATTTGAAATTTTCATACATTCCAGATGACAGAAATTATTGCAGTCGACGATTTCTTGTCCCACATTAGATCTAGTAACAAATCCGTCAGATTGCATACATTTAGGTGCCATTTCTAGTGCAGAATTGCGTTGACGCAGTTATTGATAAACAATTATAAGCTATATAAGAAACTTTGCTTTCTAATCTACTGTTCGATAATTGACGATAATGCAGTAATGCAAGTAACAAGCAATAAGTTTTTAGTAAAGCTCATAAATCTCGAGATGTAGTGGAGATAGATGTCTTCGATTTTCAGACAAGTTTGAAGTATGCACATATATCAATAATTCGAGGTTTGAAGTAAGCAAAAAGTAGACTCGTGATTACAAATACTATACCATTCCAAACAAGGCAAATATGCAAAATATATAATCATGCAGGATTTAAGGTACGACTAATTAACATAATAAATGCGTCAAGTCATAAGGCCACAACCAAATTTTTAATATGAAAAGCAACGCTTCTAATAACATTGATGTTACACTGCGACTCTGTGATGGCATCAAATGGTCCAGTCTCTCAGTAGAAATTGTTTATTCCAAATTATGCCGATCCAATTGAATGTGTACTCCAAAAAGTTCAGCAACACAGATCATATATCAAGAATTCCCAGTTAATCTCTAATGGTTCCGACTAATATTTTTCGAAAAAAAGAACAAAATCAAAAGTTGACACTTCGTAATTCTTCTTCTTCTTTTTCATAGGGTATGGATACTAAGTTTGTCATTCCGTTTGTAACACTTAGAAATAATGATGGTAGAGCAAAATGGACTGGCTTCCTACGCATAATATTAAAAGTTACTTTAATTTCAGTATATACATCCCTCTGTCCATCTGTTTGTCCGCCCTCATATTCTTCGTGTTCGGGATTTTGTTATCGGGATTTAGCCCAGCATTAAATCCAAAATTAATTTCCTACAGTTTTTCTGTAGAAGGTCATTAATTTTTATTTATATAACAATGGCTGTGTTATGCTCTGTACTTTGTTCTAGAAGAGCAATATACTGCAGAGAACAAATTGTTCTGTCGACTAAAGCGAACTTTTTGTACTGTTCGCTTCATTTGAATTTTCTATGAAAATGCATGAGGCGTTTTTTTGTGTATCTTTTGTTCTGCTCTGTTCTGCGGACACAAAAGGACACAGCTAATATAAGTAAGATAAATGTTTGCGTAAACAGCTTTAAAAGAAAACTCCTTAAAGATAGATATCAGGTTTTAAACTTTAAGTTGTTAGGTTTTTATTGCCAGATACTTCTTTGTCTATCTATTTCATTGAAACATATTTAGCCTACAGACAACTCCTAATTTAAGAGTTTTTTTTTTCGTTACAAATAAATCTCCTTCAATATTTTTCGATTGTTCATTTTAATGCTTAGCAAACAAAAATAAAAATCTCATCTTCTTTTACGATTTTCATGTGTACTATACTTAATCCACTGAAAAATTTTCTAGAGAACTCTTAATAATCAAGTTTTGATGAGAGAGATGAGCTATCCACACTGGTCGTAAGGTTTTACGAGAATTTTATCTCAATTATATCCGCCACATTTTTATTTTATTTTTATTTTTCTTTAGGGGACACAAAAATAAAAACTTTGGACGTACTACGTAGGTAAGGGATATACAGGATAAGTGAAATTTGTGAGTCCGGGACAGTGCAGTGGTTCTATAATGCTAAGCTGAGCAATAAAATTAAGAACCGTGTGCTATTAAAAAATTTATAAAATTCATGTAGACAAAACGAACGCATTTCGGTAATGAAAATTGATAACGAGCATGAGGATGAGGATAGATAGCAAACAAGTTGCAGGCTACAATGTGTATATACATAGTACATATAAACTTTCCTGAGGTGAGTTAATGTGTTTACTATTCGAGTTATGAGTATACCGAGCAGATATGTAGACCCAACCTAGAGAGCTGATAGTGACATTGTCACAGAAGCTCTATGTATCTACCCATGCTATATAACTATGCTATCTATCTATGCTATCTATCTTTATATACATCCTGCAGGTTCACTCAATCAAAACGTCAATGTTAAAAGCATGTCTCGTCAAGCAATTCAGCAGTCAGTAAACAATTTTGGGGAAAATATTTAAATTTAATTTCGACATGAAAAGGACGTAAAAGTCACTCATAAAATTCACAGGATCTGCAGCACCCATATCGTAGCATGTCATTTTGTTTTGTATGTTAGTAAGAATGTATGTGTATATGTGTTTTTCTATACATACATATATGCAATATATATAGTTCAAGTGTAGCTGACAACTCTGGGACAATAATTCAACAACCACTTAGGCATTTGCTGCTCTTGGCTGCTGGCTGCTGCTGATACTGTGGAAAAGGTTGACACCAAAACAATTCCATGTTTGCGGTAACAACAACGTAAATGCAGGCCGGAGTTCAACAAAGGCCCATAAACAGCAATTTTCATGGTGCCTTCCAAGCCAAACATGAAATGGGATATTCATCAGGCAATGCGGCTTCCCGACTATTATTCAGCACATTAGTGGTTGTGTTGATGACATAAAAAATTTAACATCGTCTGCCTCCCTCTCTGGGTTTGTTAATTGTATACAAAGTAGTGGGGAAGAGATAATATATGCTTTAGTACTCGAATAACTATATGTATGTAGTGAGCAGCATCTTCACTTCTTTTATCATTAACGAACATACAGACATACTTATTTTCATCAAATTCTGTTCATTCATATAGGCCTCGAGCCAAGACTGGTATATCATTATCCTTATCAAAACGCTAATGGATGAAGTTATTAATAGCTTTCTTTGCCCAAGAATGCGTCCAATGTGTCCGAATTCCCATTATCTCATAGTCTTTTGTCTCGGTCTCCTCATGCTGGAAGGGATTAATGTAATTTCGTAAGAACAATGAACTCAACCAAGCTAAATTACATACCTATATACCTTAAGTAGTATCTAAATCTTCTTTTCACCATTCTAGTTCGATGGATTTTCCCTCCTAATAAAAAACCGGAAACACAAACACACGCAAATACAGAATTTCTTTGCCTTCCTTAATATCCCAATTAATGGATTCCTTATGGCCTTCAGAAATATACTTTGAGTTCGTTTTTTTTTTCTGCAAACCTTTTGTTTGAGAAACGCAAAAAAAAGCTTTTCTTCCTTTTTCAGCCGCACTCATTTTCTTCACAAGAAGAAAACAAACAGAAAAACTCCTTATCAAAGGCAATTTCATGTTTTTAGTATTCGACCCGTTAAGAAAGAATTCTTTTCTGAAAATCCTTTTATTTCAAATAATTTTCATAATTAAAATGAAAAAATTAAATTGAACGGAATGGAAAAGAAGCTACAAAAATTACGTAAAAGGAGAAAACTCGCTGCCCATTTGCAGCAGAAATTAAATAGTTTCTCCATTAGATAAGTAGTGTAGTCATAATGACTTTGAATTAAATAAAATGAGAGAAATCTTTTTCTGGTTTGCTGAAAGAGTTTTGAGATAACGAACATTCATGAGATGACTGAAAGGGATTATGGAAAGTAGGAAACTTAACCAAATAATCTGAATTTTGTATGTATATTCTTCTCTCAACCTACAAATTTGCTTTTAAAATGGGTAAATCTGAACGTATACGTATTAAATTTTATGCTATGATAATAAAATCTATGTAAAGTCATATCCTAAATGGCACGGGAAAATTTTATTATAGTTGAGTGATTACAATTATATCATCCAAATTGTGATTATTATGACTGGCTATAACCATCTGAGTAGAGTTTGAACCACTTCCAATTGTAAAATTTCATATGTTTCGAGCATATCCAGCATCTTTGTAGCATCTGAGATTCACACTAGACATCGCATACGGGTTTTCCATATTCCCTTGATCATGTTTATTCTTGAATCGCACTCACATAACTATTTTTAGTACTTTGTAATATCATTTGAAAAATCTCCGGTCTTGATTCATAAAATAAGAAAGTTTGATAAACTATTTTTCTCCCAACGTTTCAACTCGCGTTTTTGCATTCATCTTCCTTAGGACTTTAGGGATGTTACCTTCCCACTCAGTTCCTTGCGTGTACCTACTACAGAAAGGCCGTACATATCACCACTTTCGCAAAAATTCTAGAGAACTAGCGAACTACTGAAATGGACCCTGTAATCAGATTGAATGCTTCTTACCTCTCCCAATCAGAATACAGAAAGTTGGCTTAAAAACTAAACTATAGAATTGAAGCTTTAGCCTAAAAGAAGCTGATGAAAATGAAATTAATTGCACTCAAATCCTGATTAGTTACATCTCAAATAATTCCAAAGACTTCACAAATCTGATTTTTGATTACATTAAAAGTCAGAACGAAGGACTAAAATTTATTATGTAGAATGTCCTCCGAAAGGAGCAAATATCTATGATCACTGAACCGAACTGAAGAGCTCTGGGGATCATCAATTCTTACAGGAAAAGAAAAGATAGTGTAATACACAATAGGATATAATGAGGAGCGGGTGGAGGGGGGAGGGGGCTAGGTTATAAAATCTATTTTGGAGACTGAGACTACCAGTATGAATCAGAGGCCCTTAATAACCTATTAGATAGTAAAGAGGTGTGACCTCCAACATTGAACTTCTATGGTAGGCGATCAGGGATAACCATACCGATGAAACCTCTCTGATCGCTGGGTCGCAAAGTTCAATAATTTTTTGCACTTGAAATGCATTTTGTAAATTTTGATATTATTTTCCATAAATTTCAGACTGTTAGACGAGAAATTTCATTCATGTAATTTCTATTTGGTTTATCCATATGCCAGCTGGAAAAAATGTTGGAACAATCACACAATTTCAAAGTGCAATGAGTAATCTTGCCACCATTTCAATTGGTGTGACCTCCAACATTGAACTTCTATGGTAGGCGATCAGAGATAACCATACCGATGAGACCTCTCTGATCGGTGGGTCGAACAGCTAAATAATTTTTTTTGCACTTGAAATGCATTTTGTAAATTTATTGAAATTATTTTCAATAAATTTTAGTCTGTTAGACGAGAAATCTCCTTCGAGTAAAGAATACTCCAGAAGACAAAGCTGCTTACATCTCCCAAAAAACACCTAACATTTTTTATACTCTATACATATTGTTACGAGCGTGGCCTTAGTTCAATATTTAAAACACAATATTTCGAATATAATTCAAAACTTTTTTCTTTATTTAACTTTACTATTTACTCTCACAAATTCACAAACAATTATCAAATCAACTCTTTATAGTTATCGCTAGTACTGTACATCTAATTATCGCAATCCAAATAGTTAACTTCGTTCACTTCACTGGCTGAAATAAGACTCCTAGAACCTTCCTGAATATTCGGTTCTCCGAACCCATAGTTTACTAGGATGTCACTAACCTAAAGTTGTTTCCATTTCCAATAGATGTCGCTTGTATCACTTTGTGGCGCGTAACAATATATAACCTCTTTTGTTCTAAAAGCAATTAAGAAAATAGTGGAGAGGTATATTAGAGACGACACATTTAAGGAGCATCCACTAAGTCCGATTCAATTTGCCTACCAAAAAGGAAAATCAACAGAACTGGCTTTACTAAACTGAATAAATAGTATAGAAAAAATTATTGACAACGTAGAAATAGCCCTTTGTTCTTTTTTGGACATTGAAGTTGCGTTTGATAACACCTCCGTTAAGTCAATAATGCCTGAATTAGTTAGACATGGAATGAATCCAGCTTACAATATGGATTCAGGCAATATCTTCCCATAGGATTATTAAAACGCAGCTGTTTGGTGAGTCACTGGAGGTTCAAACCACCAGAGATCTCAACTGCTGTGGACCATGGTAGTTGACGACCTGTTAGTTCAACTAAGCAATCAAGGTATTGAATCGTAAAGTTATGTTGATATTACTGTTATCATTATCAAAGGTAAATAAGAGCGCCTGCTTTCTAGAAAGCTACAAGAAGCCAAAAGACTGGTGCGTTGAACACAAGTTATCAGTCAACCCTAACAAAACAACACTCATACCCTTTACCAGAAGAATGATAATGAGGAATTAACCTAGCCGTACCACCTTTAGGAATCATGTGTCCAAAGACGATAGATATCTTGGGATAACTCTCGATGATAAGCTCAATTGGAACAAACATATTGACAAACCAGTCCAGGAAAGTACACTAATGTATTGCAATTGTAGAAAACTGGCTGGCTCAACATGAGGACTCAAGCCAAATATACTGACATGGCTATATACAAGGCAGTACTCAGACCAATGAACACCTGTGCTGGAGCAGCATGGTGGAATAAATGTACACAAAAGGCAACCATCGGGAAGCCAAACAAGTTCCAAGGGATGGCAGGCCTAAATGTAACCGGTGATATACCAGTACTCTAGAAACAATATGAACCTACCTACAGGCACTCAACAACATTGCTGAAAAAGAGACCGGACTAATGGTGTATAGAGTCCGTTCAAAATAAAGATACCAAACATGGAGGAAATAGATACAAATCTAGGAAATGAAGTCCTCATTCGACGGTTCTAAAACCGAGAAAGAAGTATACCCCTCCTATAGGAGTAGGAATTTATGGGGTAAGCCAAGAGCTTATATCTATCAAAGTCTAGGAAAATACGCCTCAATATAACAGGCTGAGGTATATGCTAATACAGGATGTGCATAAGAAAACCTCAGCCAATCCTACGCTAACAAGAATATATACATATATTTATACAAATAGCCAAGCGGCACTAAAATCCATTTTAACCTGAGTGTAGTGTGGGCATGCATGCATTGAAGCATTAACAAACCTTGGCACAAAGAACCACCTAACACATTCAGGGGGTGCCAAGAAACTCAGGAATAGATGGAAATGATAACGCAGATATACTGGCTAAGAAAGTAGCATACATGCTAAGAAAGTAACATACATTCTGCGGTATCTCTAATAACACCGTGAAGCATGACATTCAGAACTGGACTCAAAACTGAATAGACCAATTCAATGACAGATTCTAGACAAATCAAAAGATTCATTAAAGGACCTTCACTAAAGAAGGTGCTAGATCTTTGGAGGCTATCTCATAATCAACTGAGAATCATTACAGGAGTCCTAACCGAACACTGTAAACTAAGCAAACACAAGTATCGGATAAAATATCACCCACGTGATGTATGTAGGCTATGTCTCGAAGAGGATGAAACCTCGGAGCACGTCTTATTCGAACGCAAGGCCGTTGCAAATTGTAGACTGCTGACATTTAGGCATATTTCTTGAAGCCTGGCGACTTTGAAGAAATTTTACACAAAAAATACTGCTCTTCCTAGGAAGAGTGGGATTATTAGATGAACTATAATGCACAATAAGCCATGGCTGGAGTGCAAAAGCCACTCGCCTCGCTTAACCACTAATCCAATCTAATCTAACTTCTGTAGATCAAATTCCTAGTTGGAAATGCTAATGGCTTTATGAGCTGGGAGCATAATGACACATAGAAAGAAAAAAACATAATTCAAGAAACTGAAGTAAAGCCTCCGAACTAATATCAGAGTCAAAAGAGGCTCGCTGGGAGCCCTATGATCGCAAATTGAAGAAGCAAATCAAAAATGGTAAAATGTGGTGTCCGAAATCCATTTCGGTTTCAAGGTGGTTGAGCTAGATATGAAAATACCCAAAGGTTCGTGTCAATGAAAGAAATGATGTACAAATATGCGCTCTTTTTTCACCAATAATCGAGTAAATTATTTGGGACAATTCGAATGCCTTCGGTTGAGCAAAATGTGAAGAAAAGTATGGAAATCAAGGAAGATATACTTTACCTATATTTTTTATTTGTTGATTCTGAGTGGTATCTCGAGATGTCTTTGGTGTATATGCCTGATAGTTGGAGTATTGTTATGAAGTCGTATGTACTCAACAGAAGGAATACGACACTTTTGTTTGAGGTAGATAACTGTCCTCCTGAAGAAGCCTACTACGTCGACTCTAAAAAACACAGATCCTCTGGTATCGGGTGATCAAATCAAACATCAAGTATGTAAACTGATTGAATGGTCAGTACCTAATCCTGAAAGGTAAAGAAACCACTAGTCTATCTGATGCGAAACTGGAATTATCAGATAATAGCATTACAAGACCAGACTGTTCCTATGACAGCCTGGATGAGTGTTCAATTCAGTCGAAAATAAGTTTTCTTGAAGATGGTGCACCAGTTCGGATTGCCGAATGAGTCCAGAGTGTCCAACTGTGACAACCTGGACGAGGATCCAGTGCCAGTTGAACTTTTGCGCTCTTGAAACCTGTGGTCTGAAGAGTTAAGGCACTGATATGGTCGCGGGTCGCGAGCTGACAGGCGAATATTAACCAAGCTGACCCTATTGCGACGAGACCGAAGCAGCAACACTAGAAGGAGTGCAGTACTGCCGAAGTCTACATGTAATAAGCCTTAGTAACAGCGGTAGCAGTCGCTCTTTAAGGCAACCAATTTCCGGAACTCTGAAAAGCAAGTTTATATATTTGTGCTAATAAAGAACATCAATGCTTGTACATGAACATAATCGAATGTATCAGTCACTAGTTGAGAGGATATTCAATAATTTAATTTTTAGTTTTAAACATTAAAATCAGGCCTACTTACATAACCTTTTTCTGTTTCTTATGTTGACCAACTATATCATTCGTTATTCGTTACGTTTTATAAAATGGGGCTCAAATCGAACACGATTCTTTGAGCTCGTTCAAAATTCTGGTCACAAAGTTGAAGATCTAGATGTATTAAAACATGTAATCTGGATATGATAAGAGCGAGTGTAGAATCTTATAATAATGCTGCGAACATGTCGGCTGTTTACTCTGTCCTCAAAGCACGAATTCAAGCATGAGCTCAATTCTTTATAAATCTATTTAACCTGACGATAAAATATACTCCTTTAGAAATATTGCAGGCTTGAAGCAGTGCGTTTCATAATCTGTTTTTCTATGGATATTAATCTTAGTTGTTCTACAATAATAAGTGCAGTGCAACCAAACTATAAGAGCTAAAGGGTCTGCCTTTCGAGCTCCATTTGCATCCACGTCCAAGATCGAAACAAGTCAACAATATTGCATAGAACTAATCACCTCATCAACGATCCACAATATGGGTTCCGGTCTGGACGCTCATCTGGAAACTTGCTTACCGTTTTTACGGAAAGTAGTCTTAATAATTTCCGGTCTGATATCCTGCCCTGATAGTAATTTAAAGCACTTGGCCTGCCAATCTCTTCCTTTTCAATCATGGGTTTAACGTTTTCTTTCTGGCCGTATGATACGGGTTGTATCAGATTATATCTAAGCATCACCATAAATTTGTTTATGTGCCCCAGGGCTCTGTTATCTCTCCATCTTTTCTCTTAATTTTCTTCAATAATCTATTTTCTTTTAATTTAAATCCCATCCATAGTTTCGTTGATGACAATACCCTTGATTTCGCTTATTCCTTTAACACTCTTGCGGATTCCACAAGAAATGACGCATGTATTAATTGAGATTAATCTAGAGCAGAAAAGGGCAGAAAAGAGCAAAAATCATGTTCCATAAACCTAGAGCACTACTCTAAGAAGGTACTCTAATATGGAATGAACTGTGTCTCATCAGTTTGAACTGGAGTGACCTAAATGATGTACTCTAACTTTTTTGACGGGGCAACTTAGCGTAGGCAGTGGAGTAACTGGAGTAACAACTGTAAAAAAAATAAATTTTTTGATATTTTCTATAAATAAAAATTCAGTTTTAAATGTAACGATTCTCTACCTAAGTTGAATCACTTTAGATAGACGGCGAAATTATTCTTTACTAATTAGCAACAAAAACACAAATGTAATATTCCTAGTGTAATACAGAAAAATTACACATTTCAGAAAATTTCAGAAAAATGTGTTTCAGAAACTTGCTGATCCTTTCTTTTCTTTTCTAAATGTCCTGTATCAGACCTAGAATGGAATATAATTTCCACAACTGGGCCCGGGCTAGTCGCACAGCCTCACCTTTAAAAGAGAGCCTTCAAGCTCATTAGCGATATGGCAATAGCTTATCGAATCGATCGAACACCGCCGCAGTGTTGGATACCTCCTTTATCGCTACATGCAAGAAAAATGTTCTAATAAAATATCAAGTCTAATTCCTTGTAAATATGTTTCTGTATACAATAATCGACCTGCAAGTCGCGCTCGCATCCTTACACCCTTCAAAATACTTTCGGCCGTGTAGTAAAATTCCGTAATGCTTTTTTATCCCTAACTATGCGAATGTGGAACAATCCATCATCTTCTGTATTTTCTCCAGCTTACAATCTATGAAGGTTAAAGAATGGCATACATCACCACACACACATAAAACTCTCCTTATATCCCCTAATCCTTTTCCTGTCTCATTCTTGCCATATTTTTCTTTGCATCAGATTTTGGTTAAATAATTATAAAAGGAAATATTCTGGCAGGACACTTTACGATAATTTAATTTTGCAAGCAAGAAACTGCATTCTGGTGACATCAAATGAAAAATTTTCATTGAATTATTTTTAAGTCTGGTACGATTTCTGGAAGAATTGAGAGATAAATTTTAAGTTTAGGAAGAAAAGGCAAAGGTATGGAGATGTAGTAGTTATCATTGTTCCAACGGTTATTTGAGGAGAACAATGAAGCTGAATATCGATTTTATGACATTCGGGAAAATGACACGAATTGTTATCCCACAGAAAATATCAAAATTAAATTTTTCTTATTATATTTTCGATAAGCGTATTTCTGAATTGAGATTAAGAAATGGTAAATATTTCCATTTGACCAGAAACTTTTAATTCATATTGGAGTTGTCAATATTGAATTATATGAATGCCAAAAATTTACAAAAAAACATATTCAACTGTCCACTTTTAAAAATGAGTGCGTTCCACTGACATGTATGTATATAAATCGACTGCTCATTGAACCAAAAATGCATGAAAGCAAATGGCACAATTTTCATATTCCTATCTCTTTCCGTCAGAACATACTTTCCCACTGAACTGTAGCGATTGGCAACGAGAAATTGCTTGAGATTCAGTGGTATTTCCAGAACTGGCAACTTGGTAATCAAAACTTTCCTGCCAAAACCATCCTTGTGAAAAATATTTCCTTTGGCTCATAATTAAAAGTTAACAATCAAAATAGTCCCAAATACTTTTGTAGTAAATTCGGTAAGTCGCACTGACATACATATAAGCAAATTCCGAAATAATTTAAATATAGCACCAGTTTACGACAGTTGGCAGCATTGACAGTGAGAGCATACTTTCTGTAATCAAAACTAGTACCACATGAAACAGGAGATCATTCAGTCCAGTTATATAGATGTCAGTGGTGCGTTCATTATCGAAATTGTCTATTTAGTATTTGTAACCAGAGCTGTGTTTCATTTATGAAGAAAGTGAAAAATTGCTACCTGCAGGGGCGGATCTAGCATTTAAATTAGGGGGGGGGGGGTCATCTTACAAATTAAATTGAGCACAAAAAACCACTCAAGCGTTGTAAGTCGCTACAAAAAGTTATTTTTTTAATAGAATAATAGTTTGTGGTGCAAACTGCAGGATTGATTCAAAGAGTAGCGTATCTAGGGTAGGGCGGTAGGGGCTATCCTCCCCGGACGGCACATATTTTGGGGCGGAATTTTTTATATTTCTGTCTAAATTATTTAAAAATAAAAATTAATAACATAATATTATAATGCACAGAATCATTTATTGTAATAAGTATTTAATTTAACAAAAATGCGTCCTGACCCCGGCAGTCCTTATCGACGTTGGGATTTTTAAGCTTAATCACGTATGTAAACAAATATCTGTTTTTAATACTATCTTTAGCGCCATTGTTGTCATTGTAAACAGAGCCCCCATCGGTCATGGACATGACCAATACGGAAGAGGAACGCATTTGTTATCTCATGGTGGTAAAAGCAAAGTTAACTTAAGAATAAGTTAAGAAGTAAGAGATTTCCTTAACGGTGGATTGCTTTTTCATATCGTTTAAAAACAATATATACATATGTCTATAACAATACAATTGCTTAGAATTTGGACACTTTGTATGAATGCATTTGTTAATAGTTGTATTTACCGCCCCCTCCCTTTCTTTGTTTCTGATATATGCATGTGTAATACATATTTTGCTCAAAAGCAGTCATTTTGACTGCTTAGGAAATTTAAATTAATTAAAACTTAGACGACCAATCGGGCACACTTGACTTAAGCTTTTGCGTATAGAACTATGTAGTGATTGCGAAAATGCTTCCTAGTTATAATATCAGATGCCTCCACCCTCCACTTGTACTATTTTGAACAGTTTACGTAATAGAGTACAGCCATTCTACACGAAACCGATCACCTTGGAACCCGACCATCTCCGATTTGGATGAAACTTTCACAATTTGTATGGAATACCAAAATAGCTCACACATTTTGTTTTTTGTTTTACCCTACCACAACCTACCATCCGTTGGTAAGTTAGAAATTTCGTGATTTTACGATAAAGCAACATTTTCAAAAAATCATATCATATAGAAAAAAAAGAGCTAGTAGTGCTCTCTAGTGAATAATACTACTTTTTTGAACGTTAAGCTAAGTTTTAAATGCACAATACTTTCATGTGTGTCCGTGCCAGCCTCCAGTGATGCACACAAATTCTAAAGAAAAAATGTCCAGTAAATTTCTGAGAAAAAATTTAGGGCATTCTTGCTAAATAATATAAAATGACATTAAATATGAATTTTAAATACATTTCTTCTGCATTGCAGCTAGAAGTCATTTGCTTTTGGGCAATTTAGGTATATACAAAAGTCTTTCTAGTATTAAATGTTGATAAATAGAAAAAGAAAGAAAGAAGAAGAAAAAAAATAACAAAAAATTTAAACACGAAGAGAGACAAAAAATATTGATTTTGATTAAGTTAGAAAGGGCTGCAAATTGGGGACCGCCCCAGGTGGCAAAAGCTCCAGCTACGCCACTGCATTCAAACCAAACTTTTCTCAGTTTTACACACTGGCATATATAATACGGACTGCTCGATATACTATTTCATGCGGATACAAGTTTTGTGTCAAAAATAGTTCTTACGTTGGTGCCAACCACTGACTTATAACAATGGACTGAGCGTATTGTCATTTTCATATAGGAAAGCATGGCACAAGTTTTATAGTTCTCTCTTTCGCCCTATGGCAGAGTTGTAGCTACCAACACAAATAATTGAATTTTGGAACGTTTGCTTATGCCATTTGGTGTTTTTATGTTGGCTATAGATGCAATCACCGCAGAAGGAATAAGGTAAAGATAGTGTTTACCATGCTCCGTCTCTCTTGCCCATAAGCAGGATTCAGTTAGGAATAACTTTTGAAAATTAAAGTCCAAATAAGTTTAATTCCTTACGGGTGTAAAATTTCATCTGATTGGTTGAGTTTTACATGTTTTTTATGTAATCGTTTTAAAGTGTGCTCTAACGGTGATATACACAAACACAATATTTTTTGTGCCACATGAAATAGCAAATCGCTCAGTCCATTGATATAAGTCAGTGGTGCCAACATTGAAAAGCCATTGGCGGGAGGTTGAAAAGTGATTTTAATAAAACCTTTTGAATTTCTGAATATGAATATATTGCCTTTGGTAAAATTCGTTTTATCACTAATTAACCCAAATAATTAATTTAAAAACATTTTTTTCGACGAACCCACTTATTTATTTGTTGTTTACAGTTCTCTCTCAGTGGTACTTGGTGTTTATACCGAAATAGCACGCTATATAGAAGTGAGCCCACTTTCTGCAGTGTATTTCTATGGACGTAGTCAGTCCATATTATACATGTCAGTTGTTTTACATAAGAACGCTGCAAATATTTTAGAATGTTAGGAGCTAGGACTAAGTTAGGGCTCTGATGTGGTAGTGAGGGAGTCTGTTTCGTGGCTTGGGAAATGTATCTTGAGGGTTTTGGATCACCCAAATTTGGGGCACCAAGCTAACATTCTGAGAAAAGCCTATACACATAAATACACCACTTGCATACAATAATATTCATTGAAATAAATTTTTATTATTATTATTTTCTGCACTCACAAGGAGCAAAGGTTATCTGCGGTCAGGTTTAAGTAAAAAGAGACTGTATTATCTGACTTAAATGTGCATTGAAAAAGAAGTACGCACTACGAGGAATTAACTAATAATAGAAAGTCCTTGTGTCCGTGATTTTCTTAAGATTGTCTTTTCATACACCTTTTACTCTCGTCTTTATATTTTAAGAGATATTTAAAGTATTTTAATTAATAATGCAAGAGGAGGACTAATAAATGGCTAATGATAATTTTTCCCGACTTAAAAGGTACCGACAGGAATTTTTGAGAGTTTTTGAAGAGAATAATTAATACATATTGCTACGTGTAATAAGGAACCAGACATCTATTGGAAATGGATACTTCGCGTGAAATGACTAATTAAGTACGGACTTAAACAACTTTCGGAGAATAGTGTTTAAGAAAAGGACCACCGACATCTATAAAATAAGGGCATAAATTACTTTGGGTTCCAAAAATCTAGGATTCTAGAATAAAATTTTCGAGTGGGTTCTAGCACAATTTATAAAGTATATATACGGTACTTGTCACCGTCAGGAGTCAGTCTTATCTCAGAGAGTGAAGCGAACATAATAAACAGAACGAAGTGTTCTAATTGGATTGCGAATATTTGGTGTATAGTACTAGCTACTAATACTAGCTACTAGTACTAATACTCGTAATTAAAAGTAGATTTGATTGCTTATGAATTTATTAAACAGTAACGGTGCAGTATAATAAAGAGGGCTTGTGAATTATATTTGAAATATTGTGTTTTTAAGGCCACGCTCGTAACAATATAAATATTTTTTTGATTTGCATACGAACATACATCCGTTAAACTATTAATTTTTTTGTTTTTTTATTTTTAAATAAAAATGTTAATTAAATTGTGGAAGAGGTATTCCCGTGACAGTCCATAGGGTCCTTTTCTGGTTCTCGCTCTCCAGGCTTGTGATTTATAATGATTTTATAATTTTTTAGTAATACGTTTACATATAACTGTAGTTTTAATTTTATTTTATTTTCCAAACTGGCAGCCAACTGAGAAAAAAAAATTTAATTTTTTCGCAAAAGTTCAGACAGATTTTAAAATTTGAACTAAAAAAAGACCACGCTTAACTGAAACGAGCTACCTTTTATCTAAGTTTCAAGTTGATCCAATGTAAATTGACCGAGTTATACCGAAAACTAATGCGAAAAATGGTGTTTTAGGGAAATCTCGTTTAAAGTTTTAATTTCTTTTTCGATAAATAATTTTTGTATGATTTTATCTGTATTCGTCGATTTCAAGCCTAGACAAAGGCAAATGAAATTATCATTGCATGTACAATGATTAATAAAGGGTCATAAAACTATGCAGCCCTACCTAATTTTTTTCCAGTTATAATCATAAACGTTTCCTTGAGAGGACTAAGATAGGACCATAAATTTACACATGGCTGCAGACGCATGCACAGGTTCATCTAAGTCCTCATACCTTTTCTAATTCTTTAATTTAAAATTAATATTTTATAAGCTCAATCAAAAAATTATATGTGTTTAGAATTCATGGACAGAACATCCCCTGGTCCGATACAGTCAATCTTCATGTTTCTCAAACGAATCACAAAATAAAAATCCTTACAAGAATTCTGTATCCATTTATAAACAGAAGCTCAGCATTAAGCATTGACAATAAACTCCTGATAGTCAAACGCATTTTCCAGGCCATTATAATGCACGGGGCTCCCGTATGGAACAGTTGTGCTTCAACTCACAAAAAGAAGTTACAGGTAGGGCTTCTAATCCGGATTATCCGATCCATTTTGACTATTCGGTAATCCGGATATTTTTCCTTAATTATCCGATAATCCGGATATTTTTTACATTTTTTTAGGGTAAATACTGTTTTCTTTCTAACTGTTCAGCTATTTTCAAAAGATTATACAATTACTTTCTCAAGTGACAGTTTTTATTATTATTTATTTATTAAATTTTCTTTGAATAAACAAATAAGTTGTCTTGTGGATGTTTTTTTATCCAAATTTTAAATAAAACAAATAAGAAAGCTAGAATTGGTCTACGAGTAATTCTTATGATACCCTAGATGAATGCCGTTATTACCCTGTTTAGACGGGTCAATAAACTGCCTCTGCCCCACGAAAGCTTCTCGGTATTATGATGGTTGGGGGCTGGAATAAAGCATCACCCAATCTACAGATTTCGTGCGGCAGAGGCAGCATACTGAGACTGACCTGTCTAAACTGGGTCTATGTAATTTCGTGTGGTCACCCATCTGTGCAAGTCTCATTTTCTAAATGGTTTTTCACATATATTTCTAGAATGGTTCGTCGGACAATAAAAATTATTATAACTAGTTTCATAGCATTTCATATTCTGAAGAACTTTTGAGTACACAAAAAACGTCTAAGACTGATTGTCTTCACAGAATACCCACGTAAAAGATCAAAATTTGTATATGGCGCATTTATGAAATTATTTTTACTATTTTTAAGAAAACGTCGCGTAGAAAATTTCAGCTCTCTACGCTGATGACTTCTATGGCAATGTCCAAATATGTAGTGAAAAACGAAAGTTTTGTATGGCAACTCCTTGAAGGAGTTACCCGATTTGTCCCATTTTCGAACTTGAATTTACTTTTTGTTTTAAATAAACTCATGTGCAAAATTTCAGTTCTGTAAGTACATGCGTTCTCGAGTTATCGTCGGGACACACAGGCAGATAGACAGACGGACAAACAAAAATTAAAATCACTCTTAATATTATCCATGGGTGTCACTGACTTATAACAATGGACTGAGCGTATTGTCATTTTCCTATAGGAAAGCATGGCACAAGTTTTATAGTTCTCTCTTTCGCCCTATGGCAGAGTTGGAGCTACCAACACAAAATATTGCATTCTGGAACGTTTGCTTATGCCATTTGATGTCTTTATGTTGGCTACAGATGCAATCACTGCAGAAGGAATAAGGTAAATATAGTGTTTACTATGCTCCGTCTCTCTTGCCCATAAGCAGGATTCAGTTACGAATAACTTTTGAAAATTAAAGTCGGAATTTGAGTTTAATTCCTTATAAGCGATTAAAATATCGCTTGGGCACAAGAAAAAATATTTTTTTAATTAAATTTGATTAACGGGTGTATAATTTCATCTGATTGGCTGAGTTTTACATGTTTTTTATGTAATAGTTTTAAAGGGTGCTCTAACGGTGATATACAGAAACACAATATTTTTTGTACCACATGAAATAGCAAATCGCTCAGTCCATTGTTATAAGTCAGTGATGGGTGTTCAATCCATTTTGCTCTATTTGACCGCTGAATATGTTTAAAAATTTCAATTTGAAAGCTTAGACGAGTTTAAAATGAACTTAGGTTAAAATTTATCGAAACAGAATAAAAAATGAATGGATGAACGTCGAGATAAAATGCTTATGAAAGTAAATCTTCTTAGAATCAGGCAATATACCACATTCCATAAATATTTTGATTATAATTTAAAAGGTGCTCCCATTACAATGTCAGTCGGCAGCGATAACTGGAAGTGGCAATTTCTTCAATTACCTATGTATGTTGACGTCCAGAGCAACGCAAAAGAACAAGGATAGATTATTTAACTAATTATTCAATGCATTTCTTACAATAAAGCCAGCATTTACAGTTTCAATCGTAGCCCTGACTAAGACAAAATTTAGAACTCGTCTGAGTATTGAAATTTTCAATGCAATAAATTTCTAAAATATATTAAACAAAATAAATTTAAATCATATAATTTTTTTTTACTATTTATTAATTATCAATGTACATAATTAAAATATTTGAATAAAAAAAATTATAAAACACCATGAAATATTGGATTCAAGCTATTTATTTATTTTGTTTTTTGTTATCCGGATTATTCGGATATTTTGAGTTTTCAGTAGATATTCGATATCCGGATAATCATTAATGTCGGATAATTGGAAACCCTAGTTACAGGTAACCCAAAACAGATTACTAAAAATGATACTTAACTTACCAAGGTTTTTCTCTACCAATCGACTGCACCAACTAACTGGCGGACGCTGAATTGGTCGAAGTGAAGGTTTGTAAACTGGCGTCAAGTGTCTACTGTCAATGTTATTACTCCCAAAATCCCTTAATACCGCAACTCATGCCTAGTTAGATAATAAAATCGTTTTAAGATAGAGCAAGTTAGAATTAGTGAACTCCATCGCGGGGTTTTGCACAAATATTTCACTTAAGACGTACATATGTTTACGAATACAGTTAAGCATAAGTCAATCTAAACTCTTTAATATATACCAAGATTTACTCTGTAAACATGTACTAATGATATCAGAAATAAATTATATATGTATGTATGTATGTGTTTTGAACCATCACCCTGTCCCCCTTAATCGATATTTCGGTTTGGAATGTATATGCAATTTATAACAAATTACATAGTTGGCTCACAAGACAATAGGGAGGAAAATTTGTCTAGTTTCTTTAATCAAAATAGTATAAAATGGCTTGACGTAGAAAACACAAAACGACCTCATCATTCAAGTCTACCGGGGAATTCGATTTGATCTAGATTCCATCGAATTAAGGTTTTTCATATAGCATATGCTCCTTGAATAAACTCAATTCGATATAGATTTAGTCGAATCGAAATTCCCGGTAGGACTGATTATCTCCTCTTTCGTCTAAGTATATTACATAAAAGCTAATAAACTGATGATGAAGATATCGATATGGGCGGCTCTTGTTTTTTTTATTTATTGTTCAGAACGAGTATGATCAACTAACTCTGTATAGCTTCAACTTCATACTAAAATGCTCGAAAATTGTTCCACAATAGCCCACATAGCCTTACACCTTGGCAGATACAATATTTGCTACGGAAAAAAACGCACATGAACAAGAAAATCTGGAACAGTCTGCTGTCTATGCAGGCGGGAATCCAGGGGGGAGGGGTGGAGCTCGTGGACGTGGATAACTTATGCGTGAATGTCCAATCCATTTTTCATCTGTTATATTATTTTTATTTCTATATTTATTTATTTTTTATTAAGCAGTTCTTCCGATAGTAAACAGATTACGCCAATTACTTACTACTAAGTTGAAAAAAATAGATCCCCAAACAAATTTACTTAGAAGAAAAAAACGACTAAATCAAAATTAAAACAAAGAGTAAAACTAACACCAAGGCAAAGTATCTAATGAAAAAATATAAAAATAAAAGAAATAAAACTTAAGATAAGAAAACTTAATAATAACAGATTAGGAAGTAAAAAATTATACTAAAAGCAATCAAATATAAATTCAAATATAAAAAAAATAGTATGAATTATAAATTAAAAACTATTAAAGAAATATAAAAAATATGCACAACAAATAAATTCAAATCAAATTCAATAATCGTGCAAAATTTAACACTATGTACTTTTTATTTATTTTTTTTTCAAATGAGCGCCTACTCTCATTGCAAAAATAATGCTGTCATTTGAAAAACTAATGCCAACTTATGATAATAATATTGATAGACAATAAAACAAGGAAAAAAACGCCGAAAAAATCACGTTTCTTTAACTTTTAAATTTATTTTATTTTTATTATTTTTTGTTATATCACCAATAGATATACACAGTCTGTGAAAATTTCGACTATCTACCTATTACGGTTCATGAGATACAACCTGGTGATGAACGGACGGACAGCGAAGTCTTAGTAATACGGTTCCCGTTGTTACCCTTTGGGTAAGGAACCCTAAAAAGGAAAAAAGTTTTAATAAAAATCAAAAACTACTAATAATTAATAATAATATCATCAATATAATAGGAGAAAAAAAAATAAAGGAATAAAAGGACGTCAAGCCGGAATCGGGTGATAGACCAAATCATTACAGTTACCAGAAAAATATAAAAAAATCTAAGTCATGTATTTTTAAAATTATAAACATTTCTTTTGTTTTCGAGAAAATGTACAGCTTATGATGGTTTTTTAGCTCCTGTTGGTACAAAGCTTCACTTTTTTCAATTTTATTTTTCTTATGTAATCCCGAATAGTGCTTATGTAACCTGCTGCTTTAAATTCTAAGCCTACTGTTCCAGCTTGGAAGAAAACGTCACATTTTGCCGAACCAAGAATAGAAAATTAATATTTCACCCAACTTTAACTAACTGTAATGAAAAAAAATGTACTACGCCAGTTTGGCAAGTAAGTTTAAAAGTTGACGCATTTAATAAGGATTCTAAATTGGTATAACACTTGCTACAGTATTTCTTAGATTACGACAAAAAAAAAATTTTCTTCAAGAAACCCAGTTTCGAAAAATTTCTTTTCACCTACTAAAAATGATTCTAGTGTACCCAAAGCTTGCCGTAAGACTGTAACTTTCAGATTTTAGTTTGAGTCATTGAGTCATTACATGAAGTATGAGTGAGCAAGATAGTGACACTCGCTCGTCAAATCATTGAGTTTTTACAAATGTGCATCGTCTACTCACCACAGAGGGCCGCCTTCCAAACCAAGTACATGGTGAAAAAAGAGTTCCTTACCTTACAAGGACGTAATACTTCAAGCAGTTGAAGAAGACCCAAGTACTTTGGTACGTGCAATCCAGGAAAACACAGGAGTGCCTAAAAGTATAGCTCACCGAACTTTACAAAAACATGAGCTCCAGAATTACGGAAGCAGTTGAATTTGTCATCAATGGAAGATTTGTCCGTCTGATAACCTGATCCTTTTTAAGAAGATGTCCAATGTATTGCAGCTGAAGGAAGGCAGTTTGAACATCTTTTGTAAATAATAGATCTTAGCATCTAAATAATTGGTGTTTAATTTTAAACTTAAGGGAAATTTGTCATAAATTCAATAAAAAGTTAGGATCTGTAACTTGAAAGCGTCACTATCTGTCTCACTCACACTTCATGTAATGACCCTCCGTCTCAGTCAAACTAGAATCTTAAAGTTATGGTCCTACGTCAAGCTTTGGGTATATATACTAGAATCACTTTTAGTAGGTGAAAAGAAATTTTTCGACACGGGGTTTCTTGAAGAGAAGAATTTTTTTCTGTAATCTAAGAAATAATATAGCAAGTATTTTACCATTTTCGAAATAAAGTTACTTGCCAAACTGGCGTAGTACATTTTTTTTCATTACAGTCAGTTAAAGTTGGGTGAAATATTAATTTTCTATTCTTGGTTCGGCAAAATGTGATATTTTCTTCCAAGCTGGAACAGTTAGCTTAGAGTTTAAAGCAACAGGTTACATAAACACTATTCGGGATTACACAAGAAAAATAAAATTGAAAAAAGTAAAGATTTGTAGCAACAGGAGCTAAAAAACCATCACAAGGTGTACATTTTCTCGAAAACAAAAGAAATGTCTATAATTTTAAAAATACATTTTTATGGTAACTGTTATGATTTAGTCTATCACCCGATTCCGGCTTGACGTCGACTTGTGATTCTAAATTGAATATATATTTTATAAATTAATAAATTTAATTCAATCAGAACTAAAAATACTAACAACAAGAAATCTACTTCAACTGATTTTATTAAAATGCAAATTAGAACTGATTAAATCTAAAAATCTACTTTGAGGAAAATACTGCTGGCTGAAGATCCATGTGAGCGGAAAGTTGGCTGGTCAGCATAAATTGAGATAACGGGCCATAAATGTATTTGTGTACGTTTGCATAGTTCAACCTATGACGATGATTTAAACTTTAGTGAATAAATAATCGTTGGACCTCTCCAACGATCTATAAATTTTTCCCCTTTTCCACTCCATTTTGAAGTTAAAATGTCTGAATTCTAAATGCTTAGGCTGATCTATGAAAACATACCCAAATATTTTTATGTCCCGTCATCTCAGAAACCGTTAGGATTTCCCCCACTACCCATACAATTTTGTGCTCGTCCAAGTATGATCTACCCCATAGCCTTCGGATTACATCCCTCTTACGGGATACCCTGCATATAAAGAAATGTCTACCAAAAGTAAAGTAATTTTTTATCACCTTTCATAGTAACGATGACGTCATATTTTGTTGAAGGCCCCACATTAGACACCATTTTTGTTATGTATCTATCTTGAGTGAGTGACCAGCCTGACGTTCAGTCAGATTCTGTCTACCGAAGCTGACAGCACACTCCGTGGTAGCTGTATGGCAGGGCGGCATGCTAGCACGTCGAACAATGCGGGAGAGTTGTGGTGTGGGTAAACCGAAAACATGCACTACCACGTGCCATAATAAAAAAAAATCATGACTGAAGAAAAAAACACTGAAAAAATACAACACACATCGAGCCCAGACGGGACCCCACCACTTACCATTGAGTTGCAGAGGACCTGGTCTTAATGATCCTCGGTGTCTTGGTCCCCTTTTCCACCCATGACATCTTTGACACTTCACACTTCACCCACGATTCGAATCAACAGGGCTTCGGGAGAGAGAAAGGGTGAATGAAAGACGTCAATTAAGTTGGGACCGCCATTTCATGGTAGAAAAGATTTCAATACGTCAAAATATAGGGCTCAATTAGTGATAATTTAATGCCACTTCCCCGAATTTTAAGCTCTAGTACTTTTTAAAAAAATCAATGGATAATATAACTTAGGACCACCACTACTTAAAAAATAGGGTAAGTGGCATTGTTACAATAGTGTGCAATAGCGGCATTAAATTAGTCCTAATTGAGACCTAAAATATTATGCAGTGCACACTAGTGTAATAATACCATTTAATCTATTCTCAGTACTGGTGGTCCAAACTTTTAATAAAGTCGGATTATCCATGGATTTTTTTAAAATGTACTAGAGCATTAAATTCGAGGAAGTGGCTTTAAATTAGCCCTAATTGAGCCTTAAATTTTGACGTATTCAAAACTTTTCTACCATGAAATGGCGGTCCCAACTTAATTGACGTGAATAAAAGGATTATCGCTTCATCACGTTATAAATCATTTATTCTATAAGGCATACTCCTGTCCCTTACTCTATCACAAATCAATCTTCCTTTTCCCTTTTTTTTTAATATGGATTACAATTTTACAACGACCAACCTAAACCTAATGAAAGACTTGAGTGTGTACCCTGAAATTTACTATATTACATAATACCTTCGTTCACGTAACCTTTTAATTCAATAATCATTGTCAGAAACTGTA
This sequence comes from Dioctria linearis, assembly GCA_963930735.1. Lineage (NCBI taxonomy): Eukaryota > Metazoa > Arthropoda > Insecta > Diptera > Asilidae > Dioctria > Dioctria linearis. The sequence goes on from OZ005740.1 coordinate 317,175,930, forward strand.
AGTTTTCAATACTAGTTCTCGGTATCCACACTTCCTGGAACAAGTAAAAAACATTGGGCACTGCAAAAATGGTCAACCCAATGGCTCAAGAGCAAAATATAAATTTCGTACCAAAAGAGGATGGAACCCCAAAAGTGCCACAGGCGCGTTCCATTGAATATTTTGCGCTTTATTAAGCAGATTCGTTTATAAAGAGGGATGGGAAGCATAAACCGAAAATCCACTACAAAAAGTTGAATCCCAAAAAAACACAAAAAACTGAACATGAACATCATTTAAAATATGAAGAGAGGTTTTAAATATAAAGTGAGAAAAATCGAGGATAATGCCCTCTATCTGCAATATAATGAAATACAAATAAAATTTCAGTATGTGTTAGCAATATAAAATAAAAATTATAATTTATCTGTATCAGTTTGTCTCATTAATTATATTTTGTGACACCTTATTCGATTCCCTTTCATAAATTAAAAATTCCTAACATTTTTATGAAGCAATTTTCATCACTTTTACTCATGTAAATCAAATGCAAACTTAAATTGAATCGTTTTATTCGCCCTTCCCAACAAGAAAAATGCCATTCCATAAAAAATGCATGAAGATTTAAATCTACCACAGAGGGTTAACAGTGTAAATTTTGTAGGGTCATATGTGTAAAGGATAAAACCAGAAAATATAAAGAAGGTCAAAGGAAATAATTTCTTGGACTTTGTCTGTTTTTCATACAGAACTCTACCATCGAATTGCGCAATTATTTTCGGTGTGTGTAATTTAGAAATTTTCCGCTAGCAGGCTTTATTGGAAAATCTATTCGGCAACGTATTAAACACTAATTGTAAAGCTCCTGACATCAAAATGAAGCATACCTTTTCAATTACGCCAACATTACTAATACATTTTCCTAGTTACCAAAGCTTCACGATTTAATTATCGAGTCTTTCTGATGTTTCATAATGAGCTCATTTCTGATATACATATGTACGTGCATTACCAGCTCGAATTAGCATATGCATAAAGAGAATGTTGCAATAAGCTTCATTTACATATGTATGCATGTATGAACTTTTTATACATACACATTATTATACATAGAGCATGTATTAGCAGAATGATGGCGAATTTGCGAACGGAAAAATTAATCAGCGATTTCAGTACGGAATATCTCAGGAGAATACCTGTTTCATCTGAAAGCATCTTAAGATGATATTAAAAGATATGAAAAGCTTTAACGGCAAACAAGGCAATTTCAGAGAAGAATATCTTAAGTGCAAATGAAACTCGCTCCCGGTCGTTGTATAAAACTGTAGCGCTAAAGAATCTGTTTAGAACAGGACTGCATCACTCTTTCTCCCTCTCTCTATCTCTTCCCCCTCTTATTGTTAGCCTCTTGTACTAACAATAAGAATATGCATCCTTTTCAGTTCCAAGTAGATACGCAGCAAAATGCAACACTGAGAAGGAGAGCTTAGATCGCTTTGCATCTTCATCGTCTGAGAATTTTAGCGTATGGTTTGCCTTAATAAGACGTCGTTTATCTGCTAAAAGAATTTTTCCAGGAAATTCCATTCAGAGAATAAGCTTCAAAGTGGTTTGCGTATGTAGGAGCTCCTTCCTTTGAATTGTTATTGCAACACTCCATTCAGTTATGTAGAGTGCTTTTCTCTACCAATTCTATGAACGTACATAATATCTATTCTTACTAATGTACATGTAACATACGCTTTGCTTTACAAATTAAATTATCATCTGCCTTATAAATTCGCGTATTTGTTGCTATTAAAGATTAATTTAAGCTCCCAGCGAGAAATGTTCGCAGTGCTCCAAAAGGAGTACCAATGTGTATATGTGTGTGAAAATATCTGCTTTAAAATACCTGGGAAAACTAACAGGGATACATAGTGGCAATTTCCATACAGCACATGGTCAGTCTATGCTTGTTGCCTGGCCATATAAATAGGGCTCTGAAATTAGTTGTTTCGATTCTACAATATATTTGAGTATCCCAATTCGAATGGAAAATCTAAAAAGGAACATCCAGTAGCATACCGATGGCGGTGGGTGGGAGGGGGGGGCATTTTTTATATTTCTGTTTAAATTATAAAAAAATAATAATAGGTATAATAAATAAAAATAAATTATGTTGTAATCAACAGAATCAATGATTATAATAAGTATAAAAATGCGTGCTGACCTGGCGCAGTGGCGGTCTGACCCGAAGTTGACATTTTTAAGCTTAATCATTGAAAACAAAAATACGTGCGCCATGAATTTGGAATTGTCGATTGTTACCAACGAGGTAAGAACTAAAGGAGATGAAAATGAGAAAATATCACGTACCCATTTCTAACACATTGGCACTGATATCGTTTGCACATAAGCGTCGTAAAATTTGTACACCTGTACACAATTGTACAACCTGTGCGCAATATTAATCGCTTTTATTTTCATATACTCAAAAGTATTTACTGAATTTGCAAACATGAACATAAAAAAGTTAATAATTAAGAAGAAAAGTTCAGTGGTGAAAAGTTTGTGGGTAATATTTGCTTCGTGCCCCTACGGTTCTTTGACGGGTTTTCCTACGTTAATGCGCCAAGCCCAAAACAAACCAAACCTAAGTAAGGATTTGACAGCGAAGACCTAAAATGACCGGGATGAAACATACACAAATGCAGGGCAATTTTTTGTACGCCCATGCACACAGATCGTACATATGGTTGCATCACCTTGAGTTATTACCTCGTTGATGGCTACATAAAGATTGGTGGTAAAAATTAGAACTGCTAAAGCTGGAATTAGGTAGACAATTTTAGATGCGTAACACACGTAGCACACATTGACGGGTAATATCGAATGTATGTTTATTGTATAGGGATTGTTATGGTGAATTCTTTTCAATAAAATCGAACAGGCACTGAACTAAACCAGAAGAATACCCGAAAATGATCGTTGATTCGACGTTTAGTTCCGAAATGTAGCCACAAATTTTTATGGAACAAGAAAACTTAAAACCGGTACAGAAACTAAACATAGACCCGGGTGAAAAAAGCATACGTTCGAAGAACTTGTCCGGTGCGGTGAAGAAAACACTTTAGGTTTAGGAACCGAACGAGTTACGGTTCAGTTCAGGTGAAAAGATGCATTAGATTACCACCGCACGCGACGTTCGCGACATAAACTTCAGGCGAATTTTTAGTTTTTTCATTGTAACCGAATCTCAAATGACAACATGTTCAATCTGACAGCATATTTTTTTTCCAAATCATCGAATGTGACGCTAGCGCAACGAGGTAAGAACTAAAGGAGATGCAAATGAGAAAAATATTACGTACCCATTTCTAACACATTGATACTGATATTTTTTGTACATAAGCGCCGTAAAATTTGTACACCTGTACACAATTGTACAATTTGTGCGAAATAAATTTTATTCGCATTTAATTTCATATACTCAAAAGTATTTACTGAATTCGCAAACATGAACATAAAAAAGTTAATCATTATGAAGAAAAGTTCAGTGGTAAGAAGTTTGTGAGTAATACTTGCTTCGTGCCCCTACGGTTATTTCACAGGTTTTCCTGCGTCAATGCGCCAAGCCCAAAACAAACCAAACCTAAGTATGGATTTGACAGCGACTACCAAAAATGGCGAAATAAAACATACACAAATGCAGGGCAATTTTGGGTACGCTCATGTCTTAGAATATAGAGCAAACAGGAATGGTGATAAGCCAGATTTTGCGTAATGAATTCCTGGTTGCGTTGGTAGTCCATTTTTACATGTATTTACACGCCATCCCTATTCTAAACAACTTGTCAATTTGCAAAAAGTAAACAAAGGTTTTGTACGGAGCATCTGTGGTAAAAAATGTTCTTTTTCTACTTTATTCTGAAACAATTCACATAATTAATTTATATAAATCTTTGCTTCTATTAACAAAAAAGTAAATTTAGGTAGTAACAAGATTCCTTGTTTATAATCCAATTTATATTTGCAAGCACTGACCGAATACTTCATTTCTGTTTTTTTTTTTTAATTGATATGAAGATTTTAACAGGCACTAGTGGCACTATAAAACTTTGCACTAAATAAAGTTCAAAGATAAATAGTTTTGAAAAGAATTGATTCGGTACTTTTGTTAAATTTCACAAAAGAATTTTAAGTTGACCAAATCTGCTCACAAAACAAAAGCACATTTGACAATTAATCTGCAGCTTTGACAATTTCTCTATCCAGCATCTCACTTACTCCTATGTATAGTCTCCTGCTCTTGACAAATTACGCTCATGTGCACGAATTTTACACGATTCAACCATTCCTTCCATCGTACATATGATTGCATCTCCTTTAGTTATTACCTCGTTGCGCTAGCGTCGCGTCCAAAATTCAACCTATCTCTACTTTTAAGGGTCGCTTGTTTCAAAAGCATTATTGCAATGTCGAAAGTACAGCTACAAACTGCTATATTTTTGTAAAATTAAGTAGATCTGTGGTCTGGGGTGAAGACATCTTCAGTCCATTTGCGCTGGTTTGGAGGTAGCTATCTGCAGCACTGACTTTGTGCGAGAACAGTCCTGGAGGATTGGCTTCTTGTTTGATCCAGAAACTACTTGATCAAGGTCTATCCTTGGGGAGAGATGTCTTTACAGACAGGTCTTGATAATGGGATTAGGCTTCTGGGGCGGTTCCTAATAGATTGTGCTTTTTGAAACAAAAAAATTATAAGCATGCACGCACCAGCCGGAACATTTAGTGAAGGTTATAATTAAGACCAAAAACTAAAATTAAGCAAGAGATAAAGTGAAATTGTGAATTAGCGGTGATGTTTAAGGGTTGAATGTTTTTATTTTGCAAGATTTTCGACGAAATGTACCTCCTGATGGAAAATATCCTTCACAAAAGTTGTAGATAATAAAAAAAATGTAAAACTTTGATATAAGGCATTTTTCAGCAAAACGTCAAACTTTTCGAGAAACTGGCGGAGAAGAACATAAAAAATATCAATAAATTAATTGTTTTATTTAATAATAAGTATTATGTATTCAAATTATTTTAAATATATCTAAAACAGATTACTAATCATTATACTATTTATTTAGTTCCTAAAAAAAATAAAATATGCGTTAATAAAAATTAATGATTCGAAAAGTCATTTTTTTGGGTTTTCTCATTTTTAAGTGGTTTCACGAAATATAAACCATCAACATATATAGACAATTTTTAAAGTAGACATTTCAGTGGTTAAAATGAATGATAGAATATTTAAATCGAACAAAAACACCAATAAAGTTTTCGGTGGAAGATTTTTGTTTTTTTTTTTTGTTTCCCAGATCTCAAAAACATTAGGCTTATTCAATGCAAAAAAAAAAGGTATATCTTCTTAACTTTCGTGTAAATTGAATTATTTTTTAAAACAGGAAAAAATAAAAAACTCATGTAGTTTTACGACAGTTTCTCGGAAAATTTGAGGTTATGTTGAAAAATGCAATTATCATTTTACGCTAGATGGTCTTGTTTCGTTGAAAATCGCAAAAACCACTTTCAACCATGCGCGTAGCTAGGTAGCGGCACGGGTGGATACGGCCCACCACAGTGACCGTTGCCCCCCCCCCCCCCAAAACTTTAGCGGAATAAAAAATTTACAGCTTAGAAAAGATTTTAAGAAATCGTATTTATTAGATTTATTTGGACTGTTTAATATGGTATAAAAAAAAGAACAATTAAAAACTTAAGAAAATAAGCATTTCCAATTATAAACATAAACTAAAGCACACTAAACTATCCGGAGTTGTACAACACTATAAATTAAATTTTAATATTTGGTTGGATACCGTACACTTTTCAGTCTGTTAGGCAATAATTGCAAAAGTTTTTTTTGTTAACTCGGGACTTATTTTTTTCCACTCTGCTTCAAGATGTTATTTTAACACACTTTTGCTGAAAATGTTATGTTGAATTAAGGAACTTTTCAATTCTGCTCATAAATGTTCTATGGGATTCATGTCCGACGACCGAGGAAGTGTTCCCAGCCTGTTTACGTACATTATAAAGTAGCCATTCCTTCGATTTCGGGCACAATATTTAGGATCGTTGTCTTGTTGGAAGACAAAATTATTTCCTTATCCAAAATTTTCTGCAGTGGATTTTAAATTACGCTTTAAAATATTGATAAAAGCATATTGATCCATCATTCCATTAATGAATTGAAGACTTCCAACTCCATACCATAATATCACTACCTCCATGTTTAACGGTTGGTTGCAGGTTATCTCTGTTCAACTCAGTTCCTGCCTTTCTCCAGACAAATTCTTTCCGAGATGAGTTAAATATTTCAAATTTACACTCATCGCTAAAAATGACAGTGTGACTGGGCCTCATGAACAAATTTTTTAGCGAACTCGATTCGCTTTTTCCTATTTGTTTTATTTATCCACGGTTTTTTTTCTTGTAACCCGTCTACGGTATCCGCTTTTCCTTATCGTTGTTCGGCTCACTGTTTCAACACTTATATTTTTGACAGTACTTTCGCGAACTTCTGCTCATATCTCATTAGCACTAGTATGAGGATTCACTTTCGATCGCTTCAAAAATTTTCTTTCTTCTCTATCATTTAGTATCCTTGATCGCCCCGTACGCGGTTTATTTATTAATATACCGTCACTTTTATGTTTATTAATAATGTCTTTTACTATACTTCGCGGTATTCCAATCTCCTTTGAAATTTTTCTTTGCGAATACCCTTTTTCAGAAAATGAAATAACCAATTTTCTCTCTGCTAAACTCGTTTCACGCTTTTTTTGGCATTTTGGAAATTTAAATGTTTAAAAGAAAACTTACTTAAACGAAAAATACGATAAACTAATCGTTATGCTGGGACGATACTCCGTATGCACATATTTATCTAAATTTCTTGGAAATTTACCCTATTTCGTACATGATCACTTCATGGGCGGATACTTTTCTGTCCTTGTTTTGTGAGTTGATTCATAGTTGTTAGTTTTTCTCTGAAATTTATTTATTATATATTGTTTTTGAATATGAGAAGACATAGTACACATGTTGGAGTTTATACATTAATATTTTTTAAATTATTAGCAAATGAACAATCTTATAAATTACATGCAGTTTGTCGGGAAGATCAGGTTGGCGGATACTTTTGTGACTAATTGTATATACAAGTCGAAAACGTGGCTATACAAGTGCCGATTCCAGATACTTGTATCTAAGTGTAAACTCACCTTAACAATGATTTGACTTTCTCCATTTCGACCGACTGATAATAAATCCCTCAGAATTATTGTCAACTCAACATCTCTCCATTCAAGAGCCTTGGTTTCCAACAGAATGCGGCGGCGCAATTGCAATTATGCCGCATTCTCTTCAAAACCAAGGCTTTAGCATAATGCGACAACGCACTACACTGTTTACGTAGAAACAAACCCCTGAACACACCGAATACAGCCAGTGTATGCTTGTTTTAACCATATGTGAAGAAATATCCGCAATGTGCCTAATGTTTGACCTACAAATTGGGCTCTGCATATTGCTTTTCGCTCTTTTCTATTTTCGCTCGCTTTGCTTATATATAGAAAATACTATGAGCAATATGTATGATGTTTGACCCACATACAGGCACTACATGATCTTTTTGTTTATTGGCCATGCGAAATACACTTTTTCTAATATTCAATTAATTTATAAATCGGAAGACCTACCCAAAATTATACACTTACTTTAATTTATAAATATTCGCCCCTTTACTAAATCTTGCTGGATCGATCGATGATCCTAAGAAAAAAGCCAGTGTGTCGTTATAACTTAGGCAGTAGTTTTTAAAACTAAATCAAAACGAACCAAGAGACCCCCGATCCACGGTAAGGTCTCTTGTTTTCGTAATAAAGAACAAAAAGGAAAACTAAGAAGTAACTAAACAAATGTTCAGTCAATAAGTCAAAAATAAAAAGCACAATAAGAAAAACTTAAGTTCTGAGTTTAGAAAGTCAAAATGTCAAAAAAGAGATCTAATTCGAGGCTGGTGAACTTCTTGCATAATAGCACCCCCAGTCCTTGCTGCAATTGGAAAACGTAACCTCACAGCAGCTTTAACAACTGGAAAAAATTAGCAGATGTAGGGTAACTTCTTGAAAATTCCTTAATTTTCTTGTAATTATAATGACAAATTTCATTCATCAGTAATTATAAAAAAATCTTAAAAATTAATACAGCCTTGGAGGCTAAAGCGATGGTCATGTAAAACTTGCTTAAATTAAAAAATTATGAGATAAATGCTGAAAATTTGAGAAAAAATCTTAAAGAAGAATATAAAATAAAATATAAAGATAAACTTCTTAAGTGGCATTATTATAGTGAACTCCGCCGGCTATGAGAGAAGTTTTTCTGCTATGAGGCGGATAAAAACGTTGCTTAGTAGCACAATGCTTCAAGAACGATTCTCTCGTATGTCACGCATGTTACTGCTCAACACAGAGAATACCATTGTTAAAACAAATTACAGCTGAAAAAGTATTGAGCCGATTTGCAGAAAAAAAAATAGTAAACTAAAGCTTATTTAATTGGTTTTTGGCGAGTTCTGTTATGATTATGACGATGTTAATTTAGAAAGTAGTGATGGATGGTGACGAATACAAATTAACCGATAATGCACCGAGAGAAATTTTCACTGAGAATAAGCTCTGTTTCATGTGTATCAAGGAAAGTTAAGTGCGATTTTGAGCTTAGCAGAAATTTCGTGGATGTAAGAAAACAAATTGCTTCGTCTTATTCAAATGTATATAGAAAAATTAGATTAATTGTAGTAAATATATTTTCTCAATTATCTCTCAGGAAATTTTCGTACAGAATGTGAGAAAAGGTTATAAATCCTAAGAATAGAATTGCTTAAATGTTAGTCTACTTTTCGTTATTCTAGAAAAAGATTTATTTTAAATGTTCCAAATTAATTTTTAGAATGTAGGTATATATTATGTTGACTTCATGTAAAATGTTCTTTGTTGTAGCAAGTCAGTTTCGTTGTATAAGCGATAATTTTCTTATAATACGAAGAATTTTTCTCGTGTTACTACACATATTAATTAAATTTTTTTTTCTATTAGATCTAGAGTTTAATTGCTGTGTTGTATTCGATCTAAAAAATAACGGTAATCAATAAAATAGTTTACTTGATGTAAGGAAACTTGGTGTTAACACTGATTAACGTCTTAGAAACTTTTACACATTTTTGAAAAACAATACTTGATTGAAGAATATTCTTTTTCAATTTTTGTGTCACACTGGCCCCTACTAAGCCCACCCCACAACAAAACCCTGACTACGCCCATGCTTTCAACCCCTCAATACTCTCTTCATTTCACAATTTAACCTTGTCTCGTGTTTAATTTTTATTTTTACTCTTAATTATAAACCTTCATTAAATTTTCCGGCTGCTCCTTGCCTACTTATATTGTCTTTTTTTCTTTTAGTCTTCATAATCCGCTTTGGCACTAGCATATAAAGCTATAGTCCAGGAACTTTAGGCAAAAAAAATATCAATACAAAATTTATATTGGAGTTTCAATGCCAGATCACAGAAAATCTATTAGTATTATCAATAAACGTTATTCCGCCTTTTTTGTGGAGAATTTTCCTCTCTTTTTTATGTAAGTTTATATATATACCTTATAGACCTAAGACCAACAGAAACAAAGGTATTCGCAGAAAATCGAGAAAAACTTAATTTTTTACCCGTTTTTGGACTGTCAAAAGTTATGCGGACAACCGAATTTCGGGGACTTTTCACATTTTATTTGCAGAGTTGACAGGGACGTGTATACCAATGTTCAGCTTGGTTGGAATTTTTTCGAAGTGAAATCCTAAAGTTCCTGGACTACTAAGGAAGGAAGCAAGAATAAAGCAGCCCTTTGGAAATAAAAAGCCGTAAATGGAGTTCGTCAATTTAATTCTCCTTTATTGAGTTTCTAGCTTCTGGTGAAGCTTATGGAAATTTACAATCGGGATAATTTGCCTTGGCCGACTTGGCAGTTGGAAATCTGAGCTATACTGACTTACAGCGATTCATTTGAATCGGGTACATGCTATGATAAAAGTGTAGCCACATATTTCCGTAATTCTTAATAACTTTTATCACACACAACTTTAGACAACTCATTTTTACACTAAGCACAAATGTCGGTTTAAGAAAAAGTATACTTAAATAAACATTAGCAGTTAATATTGTTGTTATTGCAAACAACGCCCACCATCGGTCATAGACATACTTTACATTATATCATTATGTGCACTGTTTAAATAGGGAAATACTTTAATTACATTATTTATGTTAAGTACTTGTTAATTACTCTTGATTTTTATGGAATTAGAAATCGTGGCAAATTGGGAGCTGACCCAGGTGGCAAAAGTTTTAGGTACGCCACGGCAACACCACAAACGACAGCAACACTAAAACTAAGCAAATATACGGTGGGTCAATTGGTGGGTCAATTGATGTAAAACCAAGGCTTGCTTAGCATTGCAAAGTTTCGTATACTGATTTTGATGCTTTTATTTCGCCGGTACAGACGCGTCACCATACACCTGCTATATTGTAATGCAACTATTACTTGTGTACAACAGGAGAAGTGCAATGGATCTCCTTAGATGAAGTAGCAGCAGAACTTACACCAGGAAATATGTAGTGATGGTAACGGGTCGTCTGCCGTCAGCTCCTCTGATCGTCGCAACTGAAATAAGGCAATTCAGTAGTCGACGGTCGATTCGACGAACATGGCAGATTCCTAATGTAACACACGATCCATAAACATTCCTAGAAAAAATTGTTCTTATTACTGCAATAGTCGTTGTTTGCCGCAACTATCTTTAAGCCTTTTTCTAGGAGAATAGCATCTAAAAAGGGTGTCACGATTTCTGTAAAAATTGTAAAGTTGTTGAGGAAACCAATCAGTTCGATGTTTTACACTCCGCCAGTGTCTTGCTCTACCGATCCAAATAGGCGGGCTACTTAGTAGCCACTGAACTGGAAGAACTGGAAGGTACAGAGCTTAAATTTGTCCTAAATTTCCTCAGGGAAACAAAGGGTATCTAGGGCGATATTTTCGGAATAATATATTCTCATGAATCTATGATAAACAATGAACCCAACAGTGGTTTAAGTAAAGCAGGCTAAGATCTATCTTAGTGGCACCCCTCTAACCTATCTTAACCTAACTTAACCTTTATGGGTACAACTGAGATTATTTGGTATTAGTATCTACTGTCACAACTTATCTGAAAATGTTGAAAGCGATGCAGATTGGGACTAGCTATGGCCTATACCTTCTTCCAAGCTCCAACCACAGACTTCAATAATATAGACTGCTAGCAGCAGGCCCTTCCCATATAAAATTTTTAATCCAGCATAACTATGGGGACAGAGGGGCAAAACATCCCAAATTACTGTCATCTTGCGGGATATTACAAAAGTAGGACTACCATAATTAACTAATATGAAGGGAAATTTTCAATTTTATTTTTAAAAAAATTAATTCTGTACGCTGTTCTTACGTTTTTCCCGTTTCACACTTAAAACAGTACTTCATATATAATTTACTACTACAATACTGTAATTAATTTTATATTTCTGGAAACTCACTCTATTCTGTGTAGTTTCCTTGAATCAAAGTAAGAACTGCAATAATTTATGTGATGGGCGTAGAGTTTTAAAGCTATTAATACCTACCACTTTTTATACTTTCTAAATAAGCGGAAAAAGCATTCTTCTGAGTGACGATATTGTCAACCTCGATCGATTATTATATAATAAAATAATCAGAAAAACGAAGGTAAGCAGAGGTACTGTAAGATTCTTAATTTTTCTTGAGGAGCGGCAGTTTTGGCATCATTAAAAATGAATGAATGAATGAATAAGTAATGGAATAATTCTAAAATTGTCGACGACGAATATATTATTTATATTATATATTGCCTAAGTAAATGAACAAAATCGTTAATACCCTGTTGTTAAAATTCCTCAACCATTGTTGCGCTTTATTATAAATTCAGTCGCTATAGCCAGAATAAAGCCACCACTTTTACATCCCAGGTTGGAAGGTGAATTATCTATCATATCGGTCAAGTATCTATGCATAATACAAATCTAATATAATCCAGATCAAATATGAATCATTCCTTTATAAGATTATAATTTAATTTTCTATAAGATGTTTTTTTTAATTAATAAAAGCCACTTGTTAAAAATAAATGTTAAGGCATACAATTTTTGTTATTAGCTTGAAATATTACTATGAATTATCAAGCTAATAACATATTTATTGCAATAAATAATTTCCTTTTATGCGTAACAATTTCCCTTCTGGAAATATTTTTCATACTTTGTGGCAGAACAAATGGCTTGCAACATAAAAAGCATATTTTATGCTGACTTCACTTTTTGCCAAGGTATATAGAAGACAAGCTATTCCCATTAAAATTTTTACACATTGCAGCTGACAGCCTGTGACGTAATCCTGTGACTAATCTATATACATTTTTTTAGGAACGACAAAGAGAGGAGAGAGAGTATTGTGATCTCTGTGCCGTACTTTCCTATACATTTCACAATATTTTGTCACCTAATAGAGTAACATATTGTTCAAAATGGGAATACCTTGTATTCTATATACATACCTTGCTTTTTGCGAGGTGTCTTCAGTCTATATATTGAAGTCTGTGGTTTCAACTCAGTCCAAGTTCCATTTCTAGAATACGTGGCTACAACACCAGCAACCTGAAAGGCAAATGCAAAAATTTAACATTTTGAATTTTCGATTGTGGAAGATCTACTTCAAAATGTAAAATCGTATTTCATTTTCTATACATACATACATAGATAGTTTCATTTTGTCATCAATTTAGAATACATATATAGAGTAAAGGAAGTGTGATAAGCCAAATTTAACATAGTCAAATTCTGGTTGTGTTAGAATCTGTCTGTTGCCGCTGTAGTGAAAGTTCAGTAGAATCAATATAGAGAGATGGCAACAGGATATATGGTTTAAAATATTGCATTTGCTCCCACCAAAAAGGTCCTTATTCGATGTTACTACGCCATGCTACCCAGGTAGTTTCTCAGCTGTCATAAACGTAAACAAATCTCGGTGGAGGAAGGAATTTTTGAATATTTCATCGTTTTTGTTCTGTATTTTTAATTTAATTTAATATAAAAAGGCACACACATAAAGTACCTACAAAAAATAATATTTTATAACTGTACTTGCCTAAAAAATGATTTCCCACGTCACGTCGTTACCTTGGTGTTGTTGTGGCAATTTTTAATCGAACACTTTGTTGTGAAAATACATGAACATCACTTAGAAATTTATCACTACACTCTTCACTTTATTTAGCACTACTTTTAAATAAAATATCTTTCAGTTTTCACAAGTTTTAAACTAGTTTCAAATTGTTGCAAATTAGGAAACTTAGTTTGACAGCTGAAAATACATTTGTCTCTTTCCTCAATATAATGCTGACCTACTTCACGGGACGCTGAAAAAATAAACCTGCCTAAAAGACCATAAAGATTGTCTTTTTGGTTTTTTGTTTTATTAAAAATATGCATATTCAAATTGTAGGAAGATGATTTGAAATCGCTGAAATAGCTTTTTTTTCTTTCATAACAAATATTGACAAGGATCACACGCACTGCTCATTTGCAAATCCTGTTCAACTCGATACAGTTTTATTTGATGACACGTAAGACATGTTTTTATCTTATTTATATTTAAGCCTTCTATCGCATCAGTTTTTGAGAACTTTTACTGTCACTCACCCGACATACACAGTTAAACTTGATGACCTGCACGCGAATTTGACAGGTATCAACACTTCCTGTTGACTCTATATTCTAAGGTCATCAAGTTTAACTGTGTATGTCGGGTGAGTGACAGTAAAAGTTCTCAAAAACTGATGCGATAGAAGGCTTAAATATAAATAAGATAAAAACATGTCTTACGTGTCATCAAATAAAACTGTATCGAATTGAACAGGATTTGCAAATGAGCAGTGCGTGTGATCCTTGTCAATATTTGTTATGAAAGAAAAAAAAGCTATTTCAGCGATTTCAAATCATCTTCCTACAATTTGAATATGCATATTTTTAATAAAACAAAAAACCAAAAAGACAATCTTTATGGTCTTTTAGGCAGGTTTATTTTAAAAAGAATTACAAGGTTAAATTATAATGATAAACGTCGTCGGCTCAGACTGTAGTTGTTTGTTAGCATAGATGGCATCTATGATGTTAGCTACTGTTCAAATATCTCATTTCGTAAGAAATTAGTGCAGAAAATCTCTTGAGCACAGAAGTGATGATATGTACAGAATCAAATCAACCCCACAAGGGGGGGGGGGGGCTGATGGAAAGTAGTATATATCTACAGATGTTCGACTTTGACTTCTATTGAGAATCACTGACCTGGATAAATGTAAGTGTGTATATAACTAAGGCAAGTACATTTCCCAAAGCAGAACTGAATATCTCTATGAGATTTTTCAAAGAACCCACACCGATTATTCAGATGAAAGGAATAACTTGAGGCTATGTTCACGGAACGGTAGGCAAATGTTCAATTGTGTAATTTGATTAATAGATCGATTGACAAAAATCTTTTGTTATTAGCACATTGCAACACAAGAAGATTTATGTATAGGGCATAGGCGACTTTTAAAAAAATTCTATCAAAATCTCAAATCAAAAACAAAATTCCATTGTTGTATATATTTTTAAGTAGAGATCTACAATTTTTATAAATTTATCCGGAGCAAATGTAATTAGTATATAGCTTGCAGACGAAAATTCTGCCATACCGTCATAATACCACAGATAAAAATATATTATCTGTGCTCTATTCTACGATTGTACGTTTCCCTCTGGGGTTTGTCATCCATAAGAATTTATAATTCGCACTAGAAATATATCCATTGCGTTTCAGCATTTTTCGACCCATTTTTTTTCTACAGTTTATATCTATTCAATAAGACCTACTTGGACTGCGGATTATGTATATGCAAATGCATATTGTGCATTCATTAAGGTAAACAAATAATTTGACCACAGAAATGATTGATATCACGAATAACTTCAATTTATTTATGCAATTATTAGCAATTTTTCATATTTGACTATTTTTTGCATATTTTCATATTTTTTTTATATTTTTCTATAATTTTTTATCTAGATATGCATGCTTTTTTTGCATATTTGTATATTTTTATATAAGTACAGTTTTGAATCTGGCAACGCTCCATTTTACGTGTAAAATACACAAAAAATTTACCAGATTTGGTTTTCTTAAGCCTTAACCACAATTGCGACGAATAGAGTGGTCGACGACTACTGCAGTTCTTATATAATACACGCGTCATAAAACGTTCGCCGAGCGTAGGGCTGCCATCTGTAAAATCATTAAACTAGGACAACTTGTTCGGAAGCCCCGGACATTTTAACTTGAAACCCGGACATTGTTGCCAAATAATTTTCTGTTTTACTTACTAATGAAATAAGTTGAAATTGTTGTGCATAGTGATGTTTTTTTTATTTATTTATTATAAAATTAGTCAGTTTACTAAAAACCAGTAAAATAAATCGATGTGAATGAACTAAATTAAATATCTCTTACAATTAGAAACATAAATAAATCTTCTAAAAATTAGAAATACAATTTTACATTTACATTTAGTGTGCCATATAACTTTCAAAATAGCTTCATTTCTCGGGAAAGGTGAAGGTACATTGCGAGAGACTTTAACTTCAAGAGACCACTTTCTCGATCTCTGGACACCCAGAGACCCATGGATACACTTTGGAGATGCAAAAAAATCTCTAAAGCTACCAAATTACTAGAAATTATTTTGTTCTCCGGCTCCGGTCTCCCGTCGTATGTTTCAAATCAATCGGGTTTCCATGCTCGGTCTCTAGTCTTCGAAGTTTGCTCATTTTTCGTCTCTAGATTTCCGGAGACTATTGTGTGCTTAGCTGTTAAGTTAACTGTGAAGTGAGTTTGGCAAGGTTTTTCGTTAATTTTTATTTAATTTATCATGGGGTAATTCCATCGAAAATCGAACAAAATTTACACTTTCCCAACATTCTTCTTTTGCTGAAAGTTAAGTTTTTTTGTCGTGCGATGAATACTGCCCGAATTATACTAAATTTAAACTAACTTTGAAAACCTTAAAATTTTCCAATTTTTGGTATGTGTAGTTACTACACATACCTGAAAGTTATATTAAAGAAATGATAACTTTGAATCCAAATGCCTATTACAGAGGCACGGTCTTTAAATTATTTCAGATAAAGGTATATAAAGAATGTCTTTTATAAGTAAAAAAGCTGGAATTGGTCTAAGACCAATTCTAATGATGCTAGATGAATGCCCATATGATTTTTCGTATGGTCACGTAACTGTACAAGTTTGAATTTTGAAGTGGTTTTTCGCATATGAGCCGTTTATTTTGAAAGTGGTACAAGTCCATTTGGGTATAGTATTTCTATTACCTTCAGAATTCTTTACTTATCATAATTGGTTAATAAATTTACACTTTTTAACTTCAAAACACACAAAATTTCACTGTTAGATCCAATAAATATTTTTAAATTATATTTTCAAATGAATTTAAACTAAAATATTTCTATATTTTGTCGTAAAAACAATGGACTTGCACCACTTTCAAAATAAACGGCCCAGAACGGTTCGTTGGAAAGTATAAATGATGATTACCAATTTCATAGGATTTAATATTCTGAAGAACTTTTCAGTGCAATTAAAACGTCTAGGACTGATCGTTATCACAGTATACGTACAAATCTTAAATTTTGATATGGCAATGCCAAGAATCCGTTGCCCAATTTAGTCCATTGTTGAAATTATATTTACTACTTTCATGAAAATACTGTGTACAAAATGTCAGTTCTCTACGTTGACGCGCTAGTTACGTTTGTTAATAAATGGTTTAATAAAAAAAAACTTTTACTTTTAAAATTTTCATTTTATTGAACTAAAACGTTTTAAACAAACAGCGAACGGAAAAAGACTGAACTCTGCTAACAATACAGTTATTTTTTAGCTTTCTGAAATAAGACCTTCTTTTATTTCCAGACATTACAGGTAATTATGCTACGCATGTAACTCGCTCTCAGGCAGTGTGCAAATATACAGTAAAAAACGAAATTTGTGTATGGCAACCCTAGGAAAGTGTTACCCGATTTGTCCCATTTTCGAACTTAAATTTACTTTTTTTTAAAGCCTGTGTGCAAACTTTCAGCTCTTTAAATATACGCGTTTCCAAGCTATCATGCGGACGGACTCGCGGACGGCCGCACAGACGAACAGACGGAAGTCTCAAGTGGGGAATGGCTTTAAAGAAGAGAAATTTTTTCGTCAAAAGGGGCTGGTTATTTTTGAAAAAAAAAAAATCACACTTTGTTGTGTTGTCCTTAATCCCGTAAAATTTCTGCATCAATTTTTTTAAAGCTTTTTTACTTTCTTTCTAACAATGTTTTTCTTAACAATTAACACAGATTTCTGGATACCAAATATAAATTTCGTGTATACACTTCAAAAATTGTCAATAGAGACTCTTCCTTATGGTCTTCTCAGAGCCTAATTTTTTGATCTGAGACAAGAGTGGCTTGCCATGTAAACATTTTGGAGAATTTAGATTCTGTAAACCAGAGACTAAAGAGCAAAGGCCTCTCACCGTGTATCATTTTTTAACAATGTATAAAAATCAATACAATTAAAATCTTTAAAATTAAATTCTGTTTTGATTAATGACGAAACCGTTTATATGTTCAGTGAGTTTTTTTCTTTCATCCACAGTTCAGAAATTGTTAAAACACTCTCTCTTCGTTGGCATTATGAGCTGGTATGCTTAAACATACTGTGCAATCTTCAAAACCTCGGTGCAGAAAGGAGCATACGATGTTTTAAAAAATTAAGCCAGTGTTGATTTGCCGATGAAAGCTTGTCTTATTGCTTAGATTTTGACTGAAATTTTTTAAATTCATCCACTCATTTATCAATTTTGTGTTATCAATTTCCATGTTTTTGTTTTGTAAAAAAAACTGATTTTTAATTGCACTCCTGTAAAACTGATTAAATTGTTGTAAAAATTATACACTTGCACTATGCCGAGGAACAGCATGATCTTAATAGAATGCACATGCCTACACTTCCCCTTTTCGGTAAAAGTTCCGATGTTTCCTGCTTTTAAAAATGAGTTTTACTTTTTATTAAATTATACGCATCCTTTATATTACATACGTTTTGTTTTTTTTTTTGTTTTTGTAAATTTTGATGTATTTTTTTCTCTCGTGAAGTGTCGCCAACTTGGGTTATTTCCCGTATTTGTACGGCGGTGTCATTTACAATTATTTTACATACGTGAACTGACGCACTGTAGTATCGAGATTTTACATTTGTTGGAGGAGGGGGGGGGGGGGTCGCGTTACATAAAACAAACACAGGTACACAAGGCAAGTTGCACAAGCAATTGTCGTACTGCTAGCTTCGTTTTACTAAGCTAAGACTGGCTAGGACCAGAAGAGAGAACTTGAGTGAGACTGTCGGCATTATCAAGTACACCTTACATACACAAAAAATTAAATTTTTATTTAATTGGTTTCCAAAATTTTAAAAGCCGGACAGTATAGAAAACCCCGCCTAGACTCTCCCCGGACGCCCTCCAAACTAGGACAAATCCGGGGAAACCCGGACGGATTGCAGCCCTAGCCGAGCGCAACTCTGCTTAACCAAATAGCATATATCTATAAAAAGAAGATTCATCTGGCCTCTAAAAATGCACAAGTGACTCTCCCGTACAAAGGTAAAAGGCTTTATCTCCACAAACATAGTTCTGAGAAAACGAAGATTGAAGTATGAGGCATGATTTAGGATACATGCCATAGTAATTCACCTTGCAACTTTCATTAGATCTATCTGAAAATTCATAACATTAACTTTCGGAATAAAGATTTATGTTCAAAACCATGAAGTTATTTAATAATAGCAGAGTATTTCTTTTTCCATGTTTACCAATAGTGCAAATTAGAACATTTTTCAAAGGAAAAACAATAAATCTCTTTATAGCCTTTTTATATGTTTGACTTACTGCATCATATAAAATCTTTTATAGAGGAAAAAAGCTTTTCATAGGAGCTCAATTTTTTATTGGACGTTCAAAGAAAAAAGCTTTAAGAACATGGAATAAATTGATTGAAAAATAAACAATATTCAATTCAGAACAATATAAAATATATATGAAAATAAAAGAAAATAATTATACATAAAAAATTCAGACTGTTTTCTTACTTTTAAGGACGAAAATTTTCTATACGTTATTGCATACCATCTTCTAGGAGGTCTTTTGTATTTTTGTTTGTTGGAAAATTTTCCCAAAATTCTCTCAGATTTGATGGAATTTTGTTTGCCAACTTTTTCAAAATAGTATTTTTTTTATCTTGAGATACACCCCACCTTCCTCGAGCCTTTGAAATCTGAAATCACTTTTATTAGATTTCAGTAAATTCACAGTAACTTTGTAGGACTTGTCACAGAAAATTCCCTTCCACTGCATTTCTAACGATTCTTTTTCAAAATTTCCTTCTACAATATCCTTAAATAAGACTAGTATATTGTTTTAGATTTGGATTTGTTTCTTTGTTAACATAATTCTTATCATATCACTCGGCTTCATTAAAATAACTTTGGATCTGTTAGAAGATGCCTCACAAGCTTTTCTATAATCTTGAAGATCATAGACCTTTTTCATGCGTCTCATTTATTGTTCAGTATGGCCATGAAGCCCATCAGCCGCCACATAAAAGTGTGACCAACGGTCAAATATTTCAACGTAATTGACAGTGTAGTGGTGTTATGTTCGGAATTCAAATATGTAATGAGAAGCAAGTAGAGGTAAACATTTTTATTTTGTCCTGTATCGTTATCCATCCATATTATGCTATCATCCGCATCCATATTTTGAAGTAAAAGCATGAAGAACGCATTAGAAACGTCCTCCGTTTTTCTTCCCTTTACGGCCTCATGCCATACGACAAATATGTCTTCGCTCCTCTTGTTTCGCTTCATAGATGCAAAGGTTTCGTTCAAAACTAGAAGGTTAAAAACTGAAAAACGATTCTTTGCACTGAGGCATACGGGGCAAAAGAACGACGTTTTGCATATTGGCTGAACACAACACTACACTTAAGTCGTTTGAATATTTTTCGATATCGTCCTTATATTCTTTTCAAGCGGCATCACTCTTTAAAAATTAAATTAAATTAGGGAGTATATTATTTAAATACATTGTAAGTTACCGTTGCAAGATGGTCGATTTTGATTTTTAAATTTTTTGGAGTACTGTTAACGTCTACCATGGCACACAAGCTATATGCCTCCACGTTCGATTCATAAAAACTTATATTCATTTTTTTTATTTGTTGCCTATAAATTTCATATGACACCCTTGAATTTGGATAAGAATCATTAAAATCGTTCAGCATAAACTTAGTTGTCAAATCGGAGGGCAAGTATAGTCTGTGTGGTGCTTGTTGATTGATTGATTTAAGAGGTTTGGGACTCCTTTCAGGTCCCCCGAACGAAGGCCAAGTCAAGGCCATTGTTCACCCTCCAGACCCATGAGCGATCGCTCATAGGTCCCAACTGGACGCTCTTATAAATTTCAGTATTGGCTCCCAGCCCTCCTTGCCGCCATCATGTAACTCTTCCAGAAGGTGTGAACCAAGGATTCTGTAACGTATTCCAGAGAGTGCCGGGCAGTGACATAGAAAGTGGGTCACTGTTTCGGACTAATCTCCGCAACCCCTGCATATAGGATCATCAACAAGTCTCATCCTGTGAAGGTGGCCCCTGAGAGAGGAATGCCCAGTGAGAATGGACACCAGAGTTCTCAGGGTTGGCTTGTTGAGTTTTAGTAGTTTATTCGTTTGATTTGAGTTTGGTGTACCCCACAGATAATTTGTTGTCCTACCCGTGGGATCTTCTAACCAAAGGCGACTGTGTTGGCGGTCAGCCCAGCTTGAAATGATTGAGACAAGGTGTTTTGGTGCAATCCCGACTGTAGAGGTAGGTTCCTCTGAGGCTGCTCCAAGACGAGTGCTTGTTGCATTTTGAAATGCTATTTCCTTGGACCAAATTTTTTGATATACTCCCGCAAAAGATGTTCATCCCTTTTGTTGGGCGGAGTGCTTTTCACTCGTAAATCTGCTCGAGGAGTGATACGTTTTAAACCATTTTCATCAAATTATGACTGTGTTACATTTGTATCCTAAAGTAGTTAGAAAGAAGCTTTGAGAGACCTGATAGCTGCATTCGCCGTGCATTTTAGGAAATTCGTATTTGATAAAATTATTCCTTTGTTTAATTCGATCCTTAAGGGGGAATACCAGTGAAGAGAAAAATCAAATTTTTATCCTATCCACGACTATAATGGTTTGAGCATGAGAAAACAATTTATTTGTGCTTTATGCTTTTAAGCTCTATATCCTTTGCTCAGGTAACACAGATGCTACTAGCGCAGACTATATGTATACCACTCACACAACCAGCCTGCGGCAATGTCCCACGCACACCACGTATATTGTGGTAGGATCAGACCCAGCCACAGCCGCAGTCATGAAGCAGGACGAGCTCATGGGTCGTGCATGGGTACATCGTAGGAAAAAGTAAAAAACTTATGTCATCCTTTTATGACACATCTTTGGATTTATATCAAAATCGGGTCATAAATGACTTTCACTTAGCTGGAAAGTGGTGCAAGAGATGACAGTTTTTAACAATTTTACAAATTTCAGATAATTATATAATAATTTCTGAATTAATTTTAAGATATTTGCTACACTTATCTCACGGATTGGACCTTTATCTAAACATTAAAATTTATTTGGAATAATAAGACACACCTGTTCTCCAGATATCGGGTGCAAGCCGAAGGTCAATTTTCAATTTTCACTGGCATTCCCTCTTAAATTGTCTTTTAGTATCTAAGACTTTAATGCAGCCATTAAGCCATAACCTTCTTTTGTTATTATTCTGAGACCAATAAGTTTCATTAATTAATTTTCTATTATTATAATCGAATTTAATCTCGCATTTAAAATTACACTCTATATTATGATTAAGCACGGAAGGAGAAAGTAAGGGATGCTTGTTTCTTTGTATCTCTATTTGCCCTTACCCTACGCCGTTTTTGGGCAGGCTCATAATTAGGGTCATCTATAAGTTCTGCTGTATGACAAGCACCGTCATCAAATTCACATCCTTCAGCTCCAGGTTGCAGGTTCAGTTTCCTCAAGAATTTCCAAGCCAATTACAGTATCTTCCTTCATGAATTCGTATTCTTCCACAGTCACTTGAACGTTTTCGACGTCAGTAGAAGGAAGATCTTGTTGATTTTGTAAAATAACTTCATTCGGAAGCCTGGAAATTTCAGGCACATCGATCATATTTTCCTCACCATCAAGTGGGCCTGCATCAGGAGAATCGATATACTGGGAACTACCCAAGTAACAATTTTAGTTTTAATATAGCCTACATAAAGTTGTCTATACTATTTCATCAAACATGTAATAAAGCTATGTAGTCAAGCCAACAATTATATGACCAGAAAAACCTCTTATAAAACTAAAAGGGCCCACGCTACAATAAGCTGTCAGGGCCTATTTTTAAAACTATATAAAGCCTTAGTGGTCTTATCTGGCTTACTCTTTGCGATGATTTGCAGTCTTCTATAAAACCTTTCATAAAACTAAAAGCGTAATTTGAACTCATCAATCCTATTCGCATAACGTTATCAAAACCACCATAAAACTACTCCTCAATCCTTTTTTAAGATAAAAAGGCATTGGAAATACTATTTCAGCAAACGTTTTAGACTTGAAACTTCAAAATAAAAATGATCTTCAAATCCATAATAATAATAATAGAACCAAATAGATTTATTTGTTCCACTTTATAAAAATTTAATATGTTGAAATGTAATTCAATTTTATTTTAAGTGCATAGTTTTAACAGTTTAATGTAGGAAATCTTACGGCGATTGAGAATTTACTGATTATATCACATAGGATAGCTCGAAAAATATTAACTCGCCTCAGAAATAATTACAATTAGGAAAAGTTTAGAAATAATTGTAAAATGTATTTTTTTTATTTACACTATATTTAATTTTGATATTTACGTTCGGAATTGAAAAAAAGTTTGAAAATGATATCCCCTAGTTCTGAAACGTCTTAATTCCTGAAAAAAATTATATAAACGCAAAGTATTCTGCGTATTTCAAACCTTTAGCTATAAAAGGATGCTTCACCATAAAATCTCTCACCACTTCAAATTGTTTTTTTGTTGGAATTTTTACACTAAAAATGCAAAACAAAAAATTAATTTAATTTATAAAAAACCATTGAATTTTATGTTTTAATGAACAACTTAAAAAGCCACCATAAAATTTATCTTTTTCCGTTTGCATTTTACTTTTCCTTACAAAAACCTAATGAGTGAAATGGTCACTTAATTATCACTTACATCGACATTTGTCTACTTAACACGACAACAGTAATACGTCCAAAGTCGTATGTTTTCAACAAATGTCACTTTAAATGACAATCATAATACCATTTGTATGTCGTAACGCCATTTCTCTCTCAAACGATAATAAAAGTGATATTGTTTTATGCTGAGTTTTCCTCTCAGGGCGCACAGTTGGATAAAACTTTGTTGGCTATCAAAAATCTGTAACTTTTGTAAAGATATCATAATGAAACTCTGGGAAATAAATCCTAACATTATTTCCCCTTAATTAATAAAAAAAACAGTTGAATTGGGGTACAGGGTGCCTCAAAATAAATCAACAAAATTTTAAGTAGTCAATAAATGAATTATTAATGTTATTTCAAAAGTTGTAACATCATTTTTAACTTAATCTTTATTTATTTTATTATCTCCATAACAATATTTAATTAAAAACGAAAAAAAGACAATAAATACATACAAAAAAATAAAAATTATATATATACTTAAATACTAATCAGTTGGCTGGAACACTTTCAAACATATTATCTATGTTTTCACCTGTGTCTAGTATATAGGCTATTTCCTCTGGATATTCCGTGCTTCTAAGACGTTTGTCCTGTATTCTCCGAAATGATGATATTTACGGATCTGATGGTATAAGCAGCATATTCATTGCGGACTGTTGCTGTTAATTTTCTCCATGCATATTTCTCATTTAGCTTGTCTGCCTCTACAGGATTAGGTAGAAGCTTGCAATGCTGATGCAGACGATTCCAATATTGATGTAGAAAATTCCGATGTTGATGTAGAAGGTAAATATGTACAGTACCTGTTCAATGAATTAGACGCACATGCGAAAATTCTGAAATTTTAAAGAAATACTACCGTTTTTCCTTGAAATGATTTCTTTGTATTAATTTTACTTTGCGAAAGGTAATCTAAACACCTTCCTAAAAAAAATCATCTGTCTCGTTAGCTCAGTGGTAATAGCAGTCGCCCGGCAAGCGGAAGGTCCCGGTTTCAAACCCCGGACGAGGCGGTTGTTTTTTCTCCATGTATTTATAAATTTGATTTAGAATCGTTAAAAATAAATGTTCTTAAAATTCTTCTTTCTCCATTACCTTCCTAAAGCATAGCTTTCACAAGAGAAGTTACTGTCCCAAGTATCCTCGTTTTCAGTCCCTCACCTCCTCTTGACATACCCACTAATTTACTTGCGCCAGTACGGAAATTAGTTCCATTCACTTCAACTTTTTCGCGAATTGGAACCTGGGAAATAATCAAATTGAGTACATTTTCAGCAACTGGTACATTTTTTGATTTAAGTAGTCTTTATAATATCAGCTGGTGTGGAACTTGTTAAATGTCAACACACTTGTGTTTGCTCTTTTATACGAAGGGAGTGCTTTTTATTTTTCAGTAAGAAATTTCGTAAATTTAAAAGATAATTATGTAAGCAAAAATATTATTCCTTAGCACTGAATATGCCAGGAGCGTACTCGCACTTTCTTTTTTCTCCGAAATTGCCCTTAATTACATTGCTGCACAATTTATGACCTTTTCCATATGTAATTTTTCCCTAAAAAATAAATGTCTTCACATTTCACAAGTTCTACGCCAGATGATATTATAAATTACTACACAGATCAAAACGTGTACCAATTGCAGAAAATACACTCAATTTGACTATTTCCCAGGTTACACTTCGTTAAAAAGTTAAAGTGAGTGGAACTCATTTTCGTACTGACGCATGTAAGCCAAGAGGAGGTGCGGGGCAAAAAACGAGGTTACTTCGCTTTTGAAAACCATGCTTATGGCCTAAGCACAATTGCGACGGCAGACGGAGAACGACGACGAAATTCCGCTGTCAAACTTCTAAACACACAGCGTCTTATCCGAATGCACCAAATTGCGACGAACGACGGTAAGCGGGCGACGATGTTGCCGTTGAGATTGATCAAATTCTAATTTTGCCGTCGTCGCTGCAGTGTTACCAACAAAATTAATCGAATTAAATTGTTTTGGCATTCAGTTTTGTCTTTTTGAGGTGGTAGCACGCGCGGCAATATCAAAGTATGGATTTCGAAGAAAAATTAATTGAGGAAGTGCGAAATCATAAAATAATTTATGATTTGGAAGGCAAGCAATACAGGCAAGTAGAAAAAAAGGATAGGATTTGAATGGATATTGCGAGGGGTTTAAATACAAATGGTAAAGTTGTGATGTTTTTCATTTAGTTTGATTTTAATTTAGTAAATTTTTGTATTTTCAGTTGATATGTGCAAGAAAAAATGGAAAAATCTCCGCGACACATATAAAAAATTACGCCGGCAAGATTTCTTACAATCAGGGAGCTCCGCACCTGAAGTCCAAGTCAAGTCCAAGTACGTCCAGTTCGGTGTACACAAGAACGCCTAGGTCGAGGGTGCCATCGGAAAAACGTGCGGATGACGAAATCAATCAACAATTTGTGGAGTTCATGAGTGTGGCTACCACAAATATTGCCGAAGCATACAAAGTGCAGCCGAAGGATAGCACATCGCTATTATTCGAGTCGCTAGCAGCTAAAATCAGTAAAGCAAATCTGTCAGAAGACGCTGTAAGCGAGATAGAGGCAGAGGTGACTGCTATCGTATATAATAAATTAGCAGACTATAGAAATTAAGTTACTTGTAAGTTTTAAGTAAATAAAAACTCTGAATGTGGACAGGCTGTAATTGTTGTTTTTGTACTGCTTTCTTGACCATCTTATATTTTCATTTTAATTTACAGCTTTGGAAAAATTTAAAGAAGTTTTTTCCGTTTGATTGCTAGAGGGAGAAGTGGTTGTTGGTGGTACAGGTAGGAGCTCAATACAAATCACAAACAAATGTCAGATTCTTCTTCTTTCACAACCTCCGCTCACCGCCTGTCGTTGCAATTGTGCTCCCAATCTTTCGGCGGCCTGTTTTGTCAACCGAATTTCCCGTTGCCGCCTGCCGTTCTCCGCTCTGCCGTCGCAATTGTGCTTAGGCCTTTAGAGTTCTGTTAGTCGGGAAAATAAGAAATTTACCTGAAATACTTTTTATTTCGTGTTCAGTCAATCGCGAGCTAAGCAGCCGGAATTGTATTTCTCAGTTTTATAACAATAAGTTCCTTAAAAATCGAAAATAAATTATTCAAGTGATTTATTAAAAAAATGTTAAATTATATACAGTGTTTTTGGTTTATTTAATGTTGAAAACGGACAACATCTGAAAACAATTTTTTTCAACATAAGCCGTGCAAATGATATTAGCCGTGAAAACGACAAATGATTTTGGCCTTATTGAAAATTGACATGTTTTCTCAATGGGATATAGCGAAGAGAGAAAAAATTTCGGCGTCGACAGAGTGGCAAGATATTTTCGATCAGAGGTCTCATTGTTATTAAATAAACGGCCAAATTGCATTATGAGTGTAACAAATTTAAATTGAACTGAGTTAAAGTTTTATTTCTATTTAGCAAAAATATTCCCCCTGGGTAATTTTTTATTACGACCTAATATTAAAATCGTTGTGTTAATAACACGACAGCAAGATCAACAACATTTTCCATAAGCGAAATATTCAGTCATTTTATCTATCTAAAACCTTCGTTCCAGGCAAACATAAAGCCCACGAATCGTGGCAAAAGCTTCGCCATTTGCGCAAATAAACTCGCAATAAAAGCCTCCATCAGGGCACATAAATTTCAATTTTAACGCCCCAGCTAAGACAGATATTTGCATAGGAGATATATAGAGGACTGAAATAATATGTACCGTACCTGTCCTGAAATTGTAGTAAAATAAAGAAAGATAGCGGGCCTATGTGTTATCATGTGTGATTAGTATAAAATCCCCCACCATCCCATCATAAATGTGCTACCAGAAGAATTCTTCATGAATCCACACTGGGGAACGTATTGCTAATTTGCAAGGCGTCACCGAATAAGTAACCAAGAATTTCTGAAAACCACTTTGTTTGCAATACAACCACCTCTAATGATCCTTATTCACCAGCAGAGCATTTATTCCCTATCACGTGCAAAGGCTTCACACAGGGTGGCATGAACTTTATCCTTCAAGTTTTATATACGACCATTTTCAATGTGCTATTTCTTCAATTTGTTGCGGAGACTTCCGTTCAGTGTTGTTTCTAGTCCCACCCACTACAGTGTATACAGGTTGCCGATATATAGGAAACATATGTTTTCATTAACGTCACAACTGAAGCGGATAATTTATGGCTTTGATTAAACCTTCTTGGTCCTGTTCATGTATGAATAGACATAGAGACAAATCGTCAGCCAGGATATGTACAGTATAAACACATATATAAGAATGCAAGGAAGGTGCTGTGTTGAAATCGTATAAGGGATTTTGCCTTATCTCTCAATACATATAGAGAGTTGAGTAAAATTAAGGAATGGCTCAGTATTTATCTTAATTTAACGACAGGAACTAGTGATTTACGTGAAATATTAACTCTGAAGCTTTAATTTAAAATGAAAAATTTTCTGAGATCTTCCTTTGCATTATGAAGGAAGGTATATCGTCGGCCTAGATTTAAAATAATGTTTGCGATACATAACATGTCGTCACCACTGATATTTTCTGCCAGAAACCTACCAGAAACACGGAGTAGGGGTAGAGAAAATAGAACGAATAAAAAATTGCTGGCTAATGAGACATTTTAATTCAAATTTTTCGAAAAGCATAAAATAATTAGGAAATAAAATAAAAGCGGACTTTTTCATATCAAATTTCGTTGTGAAAGGTAAACTAGAAAGGGTTCCTAAATTAATTTAACAAACTGAGGGTAATATTAACAAATTTTATTCAAATTAAGTTTTAATTGGAACATACCTAAAATATCCGTGTGCTGAAATGTTTGCATATTATGACATAGGTTAAGCCTGGGATGCAATGAACGTGACGCGATATTCTGGGTGAAATTTGTATCGTCATGAAGGCAATATTATCGGTGATATTCAATGAATCTTTTTTTCTTCCATTATTCCTGTAATTGGTGCTAGACTTTTTCTATCTCCTTTCTGCCATACTATGCCTTGCATCATAAGGTATCCCTTGAGCTTGGCTTAATAATATTGAAAGAATTTTTATTAGCTCAGCAGATAATTAATTGCCAAACCAGTAAAAAGATTTATTTTTCCCGCGGACGGGAATCGAACCTACACTTGTCAGAATCGTACAATGATGGAGAAAGAAGAAATTTAAGAACTTTTATTTTAACGATTCTAAATCAAATCCGGGGTTTGAAACCGGGACCTTCCGCTTGCCGGGCGACTGATCTTACCACTGAGCTAACGAGTATTCTCCGCATAATAAGAAATGAACTCAGCACAGAATTCTTCATTCTTTTCGATATTTTTTAAATTTTATTATTATTATTATTCTTTTTTTTTAATTATATGCTGGATTTGATTTTTGTTAACATTATGAATAATACAGGAAATTTAGTTGTGATATTTCATTATCCAGTTTTTTGCGCAACTGCTCAACGCTGCTCTTCTATCAATAAAAAGTAATTAGTTTTCATAAAAGTTACGTGAACTGTTCCTTTTGGCGTATTTCTTATACTTTTTCGTACGTAGGGAAAAATTATGAAAATTTGCATAATAATCTGGGCGAAAAGTGCTTAGTAATTCCCATTTTCGAGGGAATTTTGGTCGCAACAACCTTCCAACACTGGCTTAGATGTCCGTCCCCCACCTGCCATACAATTTTTTATTGGGCTAGGTTAGTAGGTAACTATCACCTGCTGCTCTATGGACAACCATGGCGGAAGGAAACACCCTGTGTATTCTAATGTATCTATGCGGATTATGCCTACTCATCTATAAGCGAGCTTAGCTTAACGTTGCTCTTAGCAAAAAGACTTATACCATTTAGAACTATTCACCGTTATATTTTATGGATTAGACCTATTATTAAATTGTTGCAAATATGTAGTGAAATGCTTCGAATACTTGTTAAAGGACTTTAAGTTTTGTCGTTTATGTCAATTCACCAGTCACCTCCACAGCACGATTTTTTTTTTTTTATATTATTAAGTCAAGCCTTACGGTATAAAGCACAGCATGGCAGGAAGGATATAGGGAAAGGATTAGGGTATATGTTGATAGTGATATTGACATTTTAACACACCTTTATTTTTGTACCGTGGCGGGTTTATTAATGCCAGATTTACTATATACAAAAATTTCCCTAATGGAGAGTTACACCTTTGTACCATGAAATATTCTGGATGGAGTAATTCCACATTCTGAAAGTAAGCTTCAATTACACCAAAAATCTGGGGTTGGTTGAATGCTTGGTTAAAAAGAAAGATAAAACGTTGCTAAGCGCTGCGGTTACTAAGACGGCATTTTGTACTCTCCCGCTTATCTCATTAAAGCAGGGCAGTGCCCTTGAGTAAGTTTAAGAACCAGCGAAGCAGTCTGTCCACAAACCTAACAGAGTCTAGTTCTGGATTACCGAAAGTTGTCATTCTAGTCAAACTATTGCCGAACATTCTCTCAAGACATATGAGGCACTCTTATCATCCCACAGACACAATCTGCAGGTATGGGCTGTAGTATGACAACTTACTTTCTTAGTTGATAGTGATCGCTAATCAGACCAGTTAAAAGATTAACATCCATCCTAACCTAAGAAGCTCTTTTGCCCTCTCCATAGACGGAATAGCTATGAAATGCTTGGCGTGGCTCTGTCCCACGATGCTCCTCCAATACATGATGTGGCCCTCTAATGAGCGTTTACAAGGGACCCCTTTACTGCACACAGAGGCAACCCACAAAAACCGTGGAAAGATTCGAAGTAAGATGGCTGAATAATATTGAAAATATCCTTGAATATCGAATTTTATTGATTTGTTCCATGAAACCACAATCAAATGTTAAGCGATCGTAGTACTTGGGAATATTTTATCGGTGTTTTATATGCATATGAACGTTTTTCTGTCTATTGTCTACATTAACATATTTACGGTATATTTATGTAGGCAAATACCTGTTTCCTATCAATGTTTGCTGAGAAACAATAACAGCTGTGCTATGGTAATAGTGCAATTAGCAACGCTATTTGTGTTCAAATTCAAAATACCATCCTCAATTGGATTAAATTAAATGGGAACCAATCATTGCGAAGTGTATTGAACCATTATTGGTTCATAAGCTTATTACTAATGAGTACGGCATAAATGTGCAAACAGAGAATCTTCGCCAACGGGAGAGAATTCCAGAAATTCTGACTTAAGCCTTTATTCATTTGCAAAATTCCCCCATCTTCTTTTTCTCGATTTCAAGAGATTCCATCGTTTCTTCGAGCACTACAGAACCATTTTCATACAGCCGGAAATAAATTATCCGTTTCCGTCGTTGGTTGTTTGTGAAATGCTTATACCAGGAGCCCACAATCGAATAAACAACTTTATTAGCGAGAAATTTTGGGGGCATTCCCCAGAGGGATATAACAATTTTCAGTACTCTGTTGGGGCGGTAAAACGATTCTATACTTGTATATAAAGGAGCAGGAAAAAGCATAAGGGTTGGGAAGTTGTGAAATGATGGAGAAAATATTTGGCTGCTTATGAATTTTTTTAATAACCTTTTTTTTAATTCTTATTTTTTTTGTATGCTATAAGCGAATAATCCGTTTTGTGCTTTACGGGAATAAGAGAGAATTTCATTTTCATTTTTTACTTCTACCATTGCGGATCGAGACTTATCCATATTAGATTTGACCTTTAGCTTTAATTCAACTGAATTATATTGAAGCTCGAAAATTATAAGTAGATTTAAGTATTATCAGGGATGATAAAAACAAATTGGTTTTCTGTTGATAAAATTTTTTATTTAATTGTGGGAAAACAGAAATATATTCAGTAACAGATTTGTGTACAAGATTTTATATGTATTAGTGCAATTATGAAATTAACCTTTAACTAATTGGACATGACGTAAATCTTACCTTACTAGAATTTTTAGTTCCATGATTCTCCCATTGTCTTTTAAGGTCCCTAAATATTGCATTTAAGAGTGTTGGAGAAGTTTTATCATCAGTTGATCGCAGATTGGAGGCATTGGGAGGTATGAACTACATTCAGTTCAGTTATTTTAGCAATTGACCTCGAAAGTCATATGACGTTTATGATATTTTGGAGGGGTAGTGGGGGAAAGCGAATCCTTGTGATTATTATTCCGCATTGCCAGGTGAATTAGTGTTTGACAAAATATTTAAATCTCATTATTTTTTTAAATATTTCACTTCTCGTCGAAGCTCCGAGAAATAAAAAAAAAAACATATTTTGTAGATCTTCAAATTTTTGTTTTATGAACTTTTCCCTTAGAATTAATATTTCTCAATTTATACTATCCGATCGAATTTCTTAACCAAAATATTGGTTTTACTCAGATCCTACCATCACCATTTTTCGATAATTATCTACATGCTATCTTTTGAAGACACTTTGTTGCCAAATAAGGGGGTGCAAGTTGTTCCGTAAATGACACAAGTGACATCAATGAATGGACGCAATCCAGGATCAATAAAAACGAACAGAATATTCAACAGTTCAATTTGCCCATGTTATAATCCTTACTTAGTTCTGTAACAATTATTTTCATTCTGGGTATTTATTTTTGGACTAAACTAGCACAGCTTGGTTGCTTTGTATGCATATGGTTCCATGGTTCTTATAGGAAGAAATATCTTCCAAGCTGCCATTTGGCTGCTCAATCTCTTGGTGAAAATATTTGTTGTATTTTACCAGCTATTCTATAAGTGGTTGCTATACAACGAGTAAATTATAAGTACAAAACAAAATTTTTGGATGCTGCATTGTTGGATTTCGTGCAAGAAAATGTAGCATCTTTGGGAAATTTATATCCAAATATTGAAGAATTAAAAAATTAGAAACTGTTTACTCCTATCTTTTTCCACAAAAGAAAAAAATTGTCACTAAAATAATCATTAAAATAGCCCCATAATATGTGCTTAATCGATTTACTTGCGGCGTAAGAGAAGGGGGTATAAAAAAAAATTAGACCGGAAGGGTTTCTGGCAACATTCAAAATATTAATCTATATGCTCTTATGAACTTGTATCAATTGTCAGAATGTGGTCTGCACATTTTTGCAAACTGAAGTCCCTCCAGCTCCTACTCTATAACGAATTTTACAATATTTCGAATATGCGATATCGATACTCCTAAGTTTTTTTTTTATATATGTCCGTAGCGTAGAGTAGGATAGTGTAACGGTGTGATGTAGGGATTTCCTTTTTATTCTTCAACTTCTCTAATTTAATTTCTCATATAATCCAGTTAATATGTAGGCGACACAATAGGACCAACCTTATTTTAATTGGCAAATCCTGAAAAGGGATATTCGCAGTATTGCCAGTTCTAAAATAGTTACATTTAACGCAAATGAGACGATGTTCCGTATTCACTAGAGCTTGAAGCCCGTGGATCCTGGGATCTCGAAATCCGGGATTGAAATAAGTAATTCCGGGATTTAATTTTTACCTGAAATATAATTTGAAA
Source organism: Dioctria linearis (assembly GCA_963930735.1). NCBI lineage: Eukaryota > Metazoa > Arthropoda > Insecta > Diptera > Asilidae > Dioctria > Dioctria linearis. The sequence goes on from OZ005740.1 coordinate 317,209,082, forward strand.
TTTTTTTGTCGTCGAAATTTTCTATGAATTTAATTATCAGAAAATCTATATTATTTTTTTATGATAGGTATATATACGTAGAAATTTTAAAGTACGTGGTCTCTCTCATCCTCTTCTATCATGGATTGAAAGTTTTCTATGTGGTCATCTAATTCGTGTTGTATTAGATGGCGTTACGTCTGAACCTCACCCTATAAATGCCGCTGTGCCCCAGGGTTCTCTCCGTCTCTCTTTCTAATTTTCTTTAAAAATCTGATTTCCCTAACTTTCGCGGGGGGGGGGGGGGGGAAGTAGTCTGTGAAGCGCAATGCTGAACAAGGTGAAAGTTTTATAACGCAACGATTACACGAGTCAATAGAGCTGACGGACAGTCCTGATTTCATCTGTCAAATTTACTGACAAAAAACGATTTGCGTTCTATCAATTGACCAGCCTGTTCATAATAAAATGTCGTCAAGCGGTGCAGACATTCCTCTTCTATATGCATATCAAACAATTTCTTCATTAATCCGTCTTTATTCTCTACAAAATAAACAATAAAATGTATGTTAAACACTTTTCAGTCATTTCCCACTCAAAAGAGAGCAGATTAGGAATATAAACACAAATATCTACTAGTATCTACCCTTTATTTTCAATTTCCGCCATCTTAATTGTACGTTTGACAGTTTATCGACTAGTCCGTACTGACTCGTCAGAAATCTTGTCAGTACAGACTGGTCAGTAAAAAACAGTAGTCAGTAGGGGTTTACACGAGCCTGTGTAAGTGTCAATCGCTGTCAGAGTCAGTTCTACTGACTCGTGTAATCCCCGGGTAAGAGGAAAGCATGCATACTTGATGGAAGAAATTTGTTGGTTTGTTGTTTAGGTGTTTTAAGTTGTACTGAAGATCGCTTTAGCATATCTTCCTGGAAAATAGTGTAAGCACGTGGTACGGTATGAATGACGCTGAAGTCATTATATTTGAAATGATGTGCACGCATTGTTGGGTACAGCCCACAAGGTGGATACTATTTATAAATAGACACATGCTTCTGCGAGATAAAAATTGAGATTTTTGACTGTGTGGGTACTGTAGTAATGCTAGGCAGATGGCCCATGATGCAATGAAGTTGTGTGCTCATGTAAGTCAGAATAATAAAATCTCAGAAATAGTAGTGAGAGGAGTGAGAGGAGAAAGGCAGACATAGCCTCTTGGGCAGGGGGCGAATGGATGTCTTAGCTGATGAATAAGTTGATAAATGACGGGAAATCATGTATGTATGTTAGTAGTGCTTATATGGTTAGTATGCAGCTATAAGATCCAAATGGTGAATCTCGAAGCCTATCCAGACTGAATTGGGCATATCTTAATCTTCACGTGGTCCCCTCTGACTGCGCCCATAAGGGTTGTATTACCTGTATAGGTCAAGTACAATTCTTTTAGAGGTTGCTAATAAGATCTAGGCCCGAACGGAGTTACCAGTACCGTTTAAAAAAAAGATCTTGCATGAAAGATTGAAACTGGGAGTATTCATGGTTCGTTGATCATGCTTTACGAAAGCTATACCAAATGCGCGGCCCGACATTGGCTAACTTGGTACTACGAGGTTAGAGGAGTCCTGGATAACAAGGTTTTATCCACCTGAACTTGGGATGGCCCCTTTATGGAAGCATCGTAGTGGCTGTGGTGAGGGTGCCGTGACCCTAGATCGGCAGAGATTGGATATGTCTCGCTTCTACCAGTAAGTTGATGTCGTTGTTACGCACATGAGGACGTTGATTGTCGATAACAATCCAAGCATGAAGAATGCCGTGAGATTAAGCCATACTTGGCAAGTGCTCACGTAAAACCAGAAGGAACTTTCCCTTACTTTCGATCCCATCCATAGCACAGTACCCTTAATTTCGCTTACTTCTTTGATAATCTTGAGGGCTCCAAAGGGAATGCCGCATGTGTCAAGCGAGATTGCATGACTAGTTCATTGAATAACGATCTTGATATTATCCTTGCTTTGGGCAAAGCGAGTCGCGTCGAATTCGATGCATCTAAGACCCAAAGCTGTTTCATCTCTTTAATACAAGATCACCATTTAACCACTCCGATTTCATTTGATGGAGATTTAATTTCAGATTCACCGTTACTGAGCATTCTTGGCATTAACATTTCCAGTAAATTAAGCTGAACATACCACATATTCTCTGTTTGTTTCCAAAGAAGCATCAAAATTTCTTGGATTTCTAATAAGGTGTAAGAAATATTTCAGCACATTAAATGTATGTAAAAGGTACTATATCAAACCTAGAATGGGATACAATTCTCACATCTGGGCTGGAGCTAGCTGTATAGGCTTTTTATTTTATGCAGGAAGAACGAAGATTCCATCCTAAGCACGAAGGCCATAGCAGCCGATTGTGCGGTCCTGCTAGAAGCCCATTCACCAAAACCATCCTGTTCTCCTAATGAAGCGCATCAAGTCTTGGTGAGGAAGGTTTTTCAGTTCATCCACAGATAGAAGGGCAGAGCCTAGAGTATTCAGACTGCTCCGGGCGAAGGCCGGACACGAACACAAAAAGTGTTCGCTTTGATGAGAGACCCGATACTCGAGGTGGCAACGCCTACGGCGGGTTTCGGTTCGAGGATCGAAGAATCAGAGCCAGCCCTAGCTAAAAGGTCAGCCCTTTCATTCCCCATGATCTTCATGTGACGAGAAACCCACAGAAGGGACACCTTTTTGTGGATGCACCACTTATTCACACACCACCAGCAACCTAGATGTTATCCGAGGGCCACTTAGACCTATCAAGGCTGCCTGACTATCCGAAAGGATAGCAATGTTCTTCCCCTTCATTTGCATATCAAGGGCTAACTTCGCTGCCATTGCGATTGCGAAGACTTCAGCCTGGAAGACAGTGGTGTATTTTCCAAGTGAATACTACTACCCAATGTCAGGCCCAGGAAAGTAGACACCCGTCCCAGCTCCCTCATTAGTGAGAGAGACGTAAAGCTTTAGCTTCACTGAATACTGTCCAAAAGAGAGTCTTTAAGCATATTGGCGTTTGCCAATAACTTGTCATATCGACTTACTCGAACACCGCCGCAATGTTGGATGTCTTTCGCTCCTTTATCGCAACACGCATGGCCAATGTTCTGATGAAATATCTATTCTGAACCCTTGTAGATTAATTCCTGCACACAATACTCGCGCTGCAAGCCGCGCAAATCCTGTCACTCTTCAAAATGCTTTCGGCCTTACATTAAAATTCCGTGATGTTTTCTTATCCCGAACCGTGGGAATGTGGAACAGTCTACCATCTTCTGTTTTTCCTAGGGCTTATAATTTGCGAAAGTTCAAGAGTGACATACATCGGCATCTTCGCCACTTTCCTCATATCCCCTTTGCATCATAGCCTGAGCTTGGTTTAATAATATATAAAACAAAAAAAAAAATTCTCAACAAAATGTTCCAATAATTTAATTTATGCCGTATTCAGGACATATTTAATTACCATTCTTTCATATCTCTCGTATCATGCAAATAATAAAAGATCCAATACCAATGCAAGTCCATAAATTATATTCGTATTGAAAGGATATTAAGAAAATGAGAAGAGAGCATAGCAAAACAAATCGATTGCACCCTTCATAATATTTCTTACTTAGATGGTATTTATTCCTGTATTTATACCTGAATGTAAATGTTCATGGAACGCTTAGTGAATTTTAAGATAGGAACAATTATTCATTCTTTTATATAAAATGTCTTTGTTTGAATATTGGATATTCATTTCCTTACACAGCATCCAATCCTCATCCCGGTACCAATCCCGAGACCCTGGGTTTGAAAATATAAAACGGAATTGAAAACCCTACTATTCGCCACCACCACATACGTACAGTTACAGAACAAATTGTCAAACATCTTTAGGGATCATTATACGTTACCTCACCTTAATACACTTAATACAGGCAACAGAGGTTCCTTTACAAGTCTAGACATAAATAAAGTTCTAATATGAACCTGATTCATTCCTATAAGCTACATTTTCCACTTTTTCCAACATTCTCACACTTACCTGCAAGATAAACAGAAAAAACCAAATGAGTAAAACGCTCATTAAAAATTAACGTGGGAACAATGATTACGTAAGCAGTTTTAATTAACAGAATTTTATAATTAAAGAGAGTGTTAAAATAAACATAAACCGAACATCAGATGAAATTACATGCAATGCAACATTGATCAGAAAACAGTAAATGAAAATTGAATAGAACAAAAACCTTCAATTAGACACTTTTTAAAACATACTTAGAAACTTCAACAAGATAATGTTCAACCACGTTATTAACAGTAATGCACATGAGATTAATAGGTTCGTACGTAAGCTAAAGTTAGGCCTTGAGGAGTGAACATGCAACAGAGGTAACCTTCTCAAATTGTTCCTACTATCACGGAAAGAGATTTTGTTAAGTAACAACGGGGAATCAATATTCCCGTTTAACAGCTGATGCATAAAAGCTACATCGGCAACCATGCGACGTTTCTCAAGCGAGTGCATATTTAACAGCTTCAAGCGATCCGCATAAGGTGGAAGAAATAAAGAATTATTCCAGGGTAGATGCCTGAGAGCAAGTTCCGCTGAACGGACTCGATACGGTCAATGTGTGTACCGATAATTGAGACCAAACCTGGCTAGCGTATTCAAAAAGTGGTCTCACATACCAAGTGTACAAACGCAATGTTATGGTAGATTTCGAAAACTCTCGGGACCAACGTTTTATAAAACCCAGCATAGAACTATTCTTTGATACTGTTACGAGCGTGGCCTTAGTTCGTTATTTAAAACACAATATTTCAGATATAATTCAAAAGTTCTTTCTTTATTTAACTTTACTGTTTACTCTCACAAATTCACAAATAATTATCAAATCAATTCTTTATTTATCGCTAGTACTGTACTTCTAATTATCGCAATCCAAATAGTTTACTTCGTTCACTTCGCTGTCTGAAATAATACTCGCCTCCTGGATGTAAGCCTTCCTGAATATTCCATTCCCCAAACCCAGTTTACTAGGATGTCACTAACCTAAAGTTGCTTCCATTCCTAATAGATGTCGCTTGATTCACTTTATGGCACGTAACACTGCCCCCTTCTTAAAATTTGTTCGTCCCGAACAACAGATGGTCCACGGTCTAGATGAACTATTTTTCTTTTGCATCTTGTACCGCGCTGATTCTTGTATGGCATGTTATTAATTTTAGTTTTAACTGCATACGGTCCCTCCCAGTGCTGTGATAACTTTGGAGAACGTCTCGTGGCCTCGTATACATCAGCTAATCGTTGTCTGAGCTTTGTTACGTAGTCTTCTGGTAACTTTTGTTCGCCTTTGGGTATACCAAACTTGAGGTCGCTAGGTAAGCGCATTTCCTTTCCGAAAATGATCTTAAATGGGCTTTGTCTGGTCATATTGTAAACAGCTGATATATAAGCCATTAGAAATATAGGAATATGTCGAAACCAATCGCGCTGATTATATTTGAAGACCTTCCTGCGATGTTTGATTAATGTTCTGTTGAAACACTCTTCCATGCTTTGATTTTTCTTTCGTCTTTTATCTTTGATTCCTTTGTCCTCAAATTTCTTGCCCTTTTGATTGCCGGAGTCATCCTTTTCATAGCCGCCTTTGCGCTTCTTATTATCATCATCGTCAGAAACTTTGTCTTTACCTTTTCCGACCTTATCATCGTCATTATCAGCATCTTTGGACCCTTTACTTTTCGTCTTTTTCTTTATTTCATTGTTCTCGCTCTTGGATTTCTTTCCTTTCTTCTTTTTACTTTTATCACCGTAATCATCATCATCTTTGGATTTCTTTCCTTTCTTCTTTCGACTTTCGTTATCATCATGTAGTCATCTTCATCTTTTTCTTCCATCCGTCCGCAATGTTTGCATTCAGGATTGCATGAACGTTGTGAAAAAGCTTCTGCATTTCCGTGGATACGTCCTTTGCCGTATGGGACTTCAAAGTCATGAGGTTGCAATCTAGTCTCTCCACGGAAAGCTTGCTCTCTAGCTCGCCATCTTCTCCCTTCTTCTTCTGTTGTTTGCATTCGTCCTCGTTTCCTACAGTCGTTTTGCAGGTGTCCCAGTCTACTATATTTCCAGCATCGAATGACACCACGCGAAGGAGTGGTCTCTGATGACGGTATTCTGCTGTGAGTCTGCTGCCCAACTCGATATCTTTGCCCAGCTCGATATCTCTGCCCTTCTTCTAGCGCTTCCATTCGTCGGCGTTTTCTGCAGTCCCTTTGGATGTGTCCCAGTCTATTACATTTCCAGCAACGAAAAATACCGCGTGAAGGAGTGCTCTGTGATGACTGCATTCTGTTACAAGTACATTCCTAGACCGAAATTTCTCTCACTCGTACTGCACTTCGAGAAGCTTGCCTGGCAGATTCATACGCTAATGCATACGCTAGTGCTTCTGCTGTTGATTTCTTTCCTGCTAGCCTTAACGCTTGTTGTAAATTTTGATCTGCAATAGCGTTCACAAATGCTTCTGTTGCCACTTCATTAAGGAAATCTGCATTTACGCTATAGTACGAAAGATAAGCTAATCTTTCCACATCAGCCTGTAGTTGTTGTAGTGACTCGCCATGCTTTTGAGTCCTGTTGCGTAACTGCAGGCGATATACTTGCTGCATGTGTTCATCTCCATAACGTAATTCTATCGCCTGTACTAATGAAGTATAATCACGTTGCCTTTCTATCGGTATAGTTTGTAAAAGCTCTGATGCAGAACCTCGAAGTGCTAATACCAGAGCTGTAGCTTTGTCTGCATCATCCCATCCGTTTACTTCGGAAGCAGCCTCGAATTGTCTCTTGAAAATATGCCACGAATCTTGTCCATCAAATATTGGAGGTTTCATTCTGCCTGCATTGGATATTTCAATTCCTTCGTGCCGTGGTTGTCGATGCTTCATCTTCTCCAAATCTGATTTAAAGTTGTCAAGCTGTTCGGTGACTTTTTGTTGAACTTCCGCCCCTTCTTGCTCGATTCCTTCAATTTTTAAATTTTGTTCAACGAGTTTTTCAGGAAATTCTTTTGTTCCTCTAAGCGATTTTCTAGACAATTCTCCAGAGAACTCTTTTGTTCATCCAAGCGCGTTTCCAGTGATTTCTTCTGTTCATCTAAACGGGACTCCATGGAATTCTTTTGTTCATCCAAAGCATTCTTCTGCTCATCTAAACGGGATTCCATAGAATTCTTTTGTTCGTCCAAACGGGTTTCTATAGATTTCTTGTGTTCCTGGAGAGAATTCTTTTGTTCATCAAAACGGGCTTCCATTTTGCTCATTAAAGTACTTAAAAGCTGTTCTATGTTCATTGCAGGCTCTTCCTCAATTTCTGGTTCTTCTTCGAAAACGAATGTCTCAGGATTCTTTTCTTCTTCTATCAAAGCTTGTCTAAGTCGCTCGACTAGAACATTCTTTAGGCCAGTCGTTTGTAATGACCGCTTCCCCAACTCCACTTTCAATCCCTGTATGCGAAGCTCTTCTAGCTTGCGTCCCATTCTTGCGTTTTTTGTAATTCACTCACAGTTTAATATAAAATTATCTTTCGGTATTTTTACACACGATTTCACAAAATTAATCACTCTTTGAATTTCAAAGTCAAATACCACCACTTTATTTCACGATTTTATTTTACTTCTGACACCAGTTGTTACGAGCGTGGCCTTAGTTCGTTATTTGAAAAAACACAATATTTCAGATATAATTCAAAAGTTCTTTCTTTATTTAACTTTACTGTTTACTCTCACAAATTCACAAATAATTATCAAATCAATTCTTTATTTATCGCTAGTACTGTACTTCTAATTATCGCAATCCAAATAGTTTACTTCGTTCACTTCGCTGTCTGAAATAATACTCGCCTCGTGGATGTGAGCAGTGCCGTATTTATATTCTACGAATTATCCTAGAACCTTCCTGAATATTCCATTCTCCAAACCCAGTTTACTAGGATGTCACTAACCTAAAGTTGCTTCCATTCCTAACAGATGTCGCTTGATTCACTTTGTGGCACGTAACAATACCATATAGTTTATATGGGAGACAAAATACAATCTGTGATCGTATTTGACAACCCCAAGTCATAGACAGAAACCACACGGCGAATCGAAGTCATAAGTGATAGGATTCAGATTTCTGTGGAAAATCATAACCTCACATTTGTCTATATTGAGTATCACTCTGTACCTGATCACAATGATTAAAAGATTTCATCTAGGAGAAAAGCTTAATGTCTTCAGCATATATCAAGAATTTCCAGTGCCTCATAACAGAGACAATGCAATCAATAGACAGAATAAATAACAACGGTCCTAAATAATTCCCTTGAGGTACGCCAGACGAAGCCTTCAGGACTCTTGAGATGGAATGTCGAAATAAGATTTGATATGTTCTGTTTTGTAAATAAGACTCCGTCCATTTAAGGAATATTAAAAGAAACCCATACTTTTCCATTTTGAAGAGTATCACGGAGTGAGATAACTTTTCGAATGCTTTACTAAAGTCTGTATAAATACAATCTGTCTGGTAGCCTTTTGCAAATCCGCCAATGGTATCTGAGACAAATTCCAACAAGTTAGTGGTTGTAGACCTGCCCGAAATAATCTCATGTTAGTTTGAAGAGAGTAAATTCTTACAGAAGGTTGATAGTTGACAATAAATGATAGATTCGAAACATTTAGGCATGCAAGATAATTTTACAATAGGCCTATAGTTAGAAATTTCATTTTTACTACCTTCTTCGTGGAATTTTTCCATAGCTGCGGGATACAACTACTATCAAGCGATTTTTGGAAAATAATTCTCAACGGAGCTACCAGAGAAAGGCAGTAAGACTTAAAAAAGGGTGGAGGGATCCCATCAGGACCAGTTGCGAAGTCATTTGGAAGCCCATTAATATGATCGAGTATATCATCTTGTGTAATTGAAGGGATAGTGAATGAAACATTATGAGAGTCGTTCATATGACTGAAGTTGCTATTTTGAGGTTGAAAATTTGACGAGGAAAAGGCATTGTCAAAAAAAGAAACAAACATATTACAAATTTCAGACAAATCATCGCTAGCAGAGCCTTTGTACTTCTTGATATTGGGGTAGTTGTCTAAACTTAAAAAAGATCCGTGGGTCACTAAATAATTTAGCACGTATGCTTTGAAAATAATCATCATAAAATATGGAGGAAAGCTCTTTGAACTCATTATAGGATGTGAGGAAATTGTTGTGACTTATAATATATAACATTTCCACAGTTTATTCTTTCTATTTTTAAGACCTTTCAGCTCTTTATTGACCATGGCGATGATGTTTTAGTCAAACGCTGACGCTCGCGGGGAACATAAGAGGAAAATATATGGAAAAGAATTATAGCCATCAAGACCTGCGGCTATAGAGATGTTGAGCTTCTTAAGGACCTTGAAAACATCTCTCGTACGAATGTGTATTGGTTCTTCTATACAACCACACGGGAGATGCAAAACAAGTATCTAGGAAGTGGGAGGAAGATGTAAATTTGAAACGAATCTAGCAGGAATCTAGCAAGGAGTCTAAAATCACCTCACCATTATTGAGTATTGAAGGTATAGAGGAACTGCTGAAGTTGTTCCTGATGGTTTTGACCAGAGACGAGAAACCTTTGCTTTTATGCATGAAATTTTGATTCTGGTCTACAGCAGTGGATGACGCACAACCTGATACAAGGAGTTTAGGTATATACTCCTCCCACCACGTAGAAAGAATTTCACATTTATGAAATTGTTTGCATTTGTCAATTTTTCCACGGATAAAGCTACATATAACTAATATAGGTAATTGTATTCTACTCGTTTGTATATCTATGAATGTATACATACATACATTATACATACTCTCGTATATCCCCGAACAATGATTTCATTTTTTTCGTTTGGGTAACGAGAATTTCAAATTCATTTGAATTACCAAAAATATTAAAATTCTCTGAACGCTAAAAAAACCGACTGATGAAGGATTTTTATCTCATAAAATATTTTCGCCGTCCGTGTAGGATGATTGATTTGTATTTGCAAAACCCTAAATACAGAGGGATGCTGCAGGCGAACAGATAACGGATCCATGATGGATGGGATTGGTAGCTATGAATTTATTTTATTTCCATTATTTTAATAAACTATTGTCAGGACTACCCAAGTTATGTTGCTGCACTTGAGATATATAGTGTACATCGGACAGAGTCCTGGACCTATTTATAAAGCAGCGAACTAAGTTATACAAGTGGCAAAACCGGCCATCTAGAATAATGTGAATGAATTGGTACTACATAAATATACTTGATGACCACTGAGGAAAGAATTCCATTGTTTCCATGCATTAAAGGGAAAATAGAGCTGTATGCAGAAATTATCCGGGAATGCCGCATACAAATAGTTGTCGTATATGTATTTCTGTATGGGAGAGATACAGATTGAATAGGTCATTAAACTACGCTTGATAATTCAGAATTTCTTGGGAGAACAGTAGTATACTTAAATAAACGATTTTACTTTAAGAGGAGTCAATACAAAGATTTGCAAATTTCGTACATTTTTCAATGCGAATTTCTGCCAAACTATTTGTATCAGAATAATTATTTATATCTTAAGTTCAAGATAACAAAGAAGTCTCGTAATTAACGGTGACAAAATTAAAAAAAGTGTATTGGAATGAAAATATTAGCTCCTAGCATTGATTTTATACATATAGATGTGCCACCAAATCTGTTACCTCTTCTCGACAGATGGCCTTACATGTACCAAATTAGAAAAAAAGAGGTGAAATTTTTACCGAATGACTGAAATCATGTTTACAGATGGCGCCATCTATTAGAAAAAATTGTAAAATATCAGGATATTAAGTTATCTTCGATTACAAATGTTTTTTCTTCTTCCCTATCTAACAATGGCTAGGAATGTGGAAAAAATGTAATAAAAGAATTCAAAGGAATTTCAGATTTTTTCTAAATAAATTTGCTTTTTATGAGAAGTACATATAGAGAAGTACTTCGTAAGAAATTTTTTTGCTGAGTTATGTATTCCTTCTGTTCTACAAGAAATTATTATTTAAATTAATGCATATGTAATTTAATACATATGTCATTTGACACATTATTTCAGTAACTTACATATATTATAGGTACCTTAGGTAAATAAATTAATTATTTTCAAATTGGGAATGGTTTATTCTAATTTCAAAATCGCGTCAATTTTGCAATGCCTCGTTTCAGCCAAAGCGTCAACAGCAGCAGCCAGTTGTAGATCATTAAAGTTTCTTACATATAGTAATTTATAGCTCAATTCAACTTTATTAGATCGTTCTCGGCAACCAATAATGCATAAGAATTCTGAAGAAAAATTTCCAGTAATTTGTAAGAAGAAACAATTAAAAAAACTAGAATTGGTCTAAGACCAATTCTTATGAAACCCTCTAGATGAATGCTCGTTTGAAATTTCCTATACCTAGTCAAAGTCAGCCATCTAAGTTTTGAAGAGGTTTTTGAATATATCTCTAGAACGGTTCGTCGAATAGCAAATATGATTATAACCAACTTTATAGGATTTCATATTCTAAAGAACTTTCCCGTATGTTAAAACCGTATAGGAGTGATCGTTTTCACAGGATACGTAAAAATCCTAAATTTTTATATGGCAACACCAAGAAGGAGTTGCCCCATTTGTCTGTTTTTGAAATTCTATTTACTGGTTTTATAAAAACAATATGTACAAAATTTCAACGCTCTACGTTGACGCGTTCTCAGGCAATGTTCAAATATATAGTGAAAAATGAAATTTTTGTATGGAAACCGTACGAAGGAGTGACCCGATTTGCCCCATTTCCAAACCTAATTTTGTTATTTTTTTTAAAAGCCCATGTGCAAAATTTCAGCCTTCTAAGTACACGTGTTCTCGAGTTATCGTGAGGACGGACAGACAGACGGACATGCAAAAATCAAAATAACTTTTAATTTTATGCATGGGTCCAATCAAAACCCTCGAGAATATTTCCCTAGCCATAAAACAGAAATCTATATGTGTGCGTGCTTAGTCCGTTTTCAAAAATGTTCTATATTGATACTTATGGAAAAGTGCTAAACATTGGCTTTATATATGCCATAGAGCCTAAACTACTATTCATAAAGGAAAATAGTCTTCCAGTAATTTAAAGCTTGGTTCCTTAGCTTCTCAAAGGCTACACTTCCTATATACCTTACTTAATAAAATAATAAAATAGTTTTGATTACAAAGTAACCTTACCATTTTACGCTCAATACCTCTCAGCTGAGTGATAATTGCATGTGTGTATGTGCAGCCGTAGTCCGAATCTGTAGGCAGCAACGAGGTAATAACTAACGGAGATGCAGTCATATGTACGATCCGTGTACATGAGCGTACCCAAAATTGCCCTGCATTTGTGTATGTTTCATTCCGCCATTTTTGGTCTTCGCTGTCAGATCCATACTTAGGTTTTGTTTGATTTGGGTTTGGCACATTGACGCAGGAAAACTCATGAAATAACCGTAGGGGCACGTAACAAATATTACTCAAAAACTTTTTATCATTGAACTTTTCTTCTTAATTATTAACTTTTTTATGTTCAGTTTGCAAATTCAGTAAATACTTTTAAGCATGTGAAAATAAAAGCGATTAAAATTGCGAACAGGTTGTACAATTGTGTACAGGTGTACAAATGTTACGGCGCTTATATACAAACAATATCAGTGTCATTGTGTTATAAATGGGTACGTGATATTTTCTCAATTGCATCTCCTTTAGTTCTTACCTCGTTGGTAGGCAGCTACATTCGACATCATCAGCCCACGGCATGCAATGACGGCACTGCCACATTACAATGATTACTCAGCTGAGAATATTTGTTTGAGGAATCGTAGTCATTTGGTTAAGATGAATTTTCTTAAATAATTTTGTTAGGAAAGGTATAACAACTTTATTTTGATTCGGAAGATAATAAAGTAAGCTTAAGATTATTAGAACACCATTTTTCTGTATGAGAGCAGAGGAGCTATTCAAATCAAACTTTTGACAGTTTTACATAAGAACACTGCAAATATTTAAGAATGTTAGGACTCCGTTGGGGCTCTCATGCGGTAGTGGGGGAGTCTGTTTCATGGTTTGTGTAGTATTCTCGAGGGTTTTGGTCCAATCCATTTTGCTCTAGCATCATTATTTCCATGTATTACAAACGGAATGACGACAATCTTGGTATACCCTTTAGATTTCATCTAGGGTATAAAAAAAAATAATGCTCACGCTCATAAGATATTGCTTTCTGTATGCCCCGATCCGAACCGAAAATTCTAAGAAATTTCATCAAATGAGACAAATTTCTTGGCGGAAAATATTTCAAACTATCCATGAAAAATCAATGTACCAGTCAACAACCAGATGTGAAAAGGCAGATCACAGAAATTCTATCGAAAACCCGACCGAAAATTTTCTTGGAAGCCCACAGTGTCTAGATAAGAGTTTTGTCTGTTCTGCAACTTTCTGGTGCGAAAGCGAAGTATGAAATTCTTTTCACTTAAATCACATATCAAACACATTTGCCAAATCCTTCAGATCATCTTCATACTAATCAAGATATGCTTTTATATTTCTTTATTACAGATTTTTTCCACATTTCTACACATCATTAGATAAAGAAAGACGGAAAAAACAAAATTAGATTAGATTCTTTCTTGTGATATTTATTATCGAAGACAACTTATTATTCTCATATTCGCCAAGTTCTTCTAAGAGATGGCGGACCGTTTTGTGAGCAGATGATAAAGTACTACAGTGGTGACTCAGTGAGAAGAGGTAACAACATATTGTGGGCGGCGGTGGCATATCTATATACGTAATCCCCCGATTTACGAAGGCTCGTTTTACGTAATGTCGAAGTTACGAACATCATTCGTAAAGTACGAAATTCGTTATACGAATGACAGATTCGCTATTACGAACAATGTTTAATTTGGGAAATCCCCTAAAATAATAAATTAAGTTCTATCATTCATTGAAAGTTTCTTTAGTGCAATTTGTTTACTGTTTAAGTGAAGTATATTAATTATTTAGTGTTGGTGGTATATCAGTAAAGTCTATTATTGTTGGTGGTATGTATATATATTATATTGTTGGTGCTATATTAAGTGAAAATTAATTTTGCGAGAAAAATGTCTGGTAAACGAACAGGAACTACGGTTCACGCCACTGGTGCAAAAAAGATCCGTAAAGCGATTACATTGGAGGTAAAGCTTGATGTTTTAAGACGGCTCGAAGCAGGTGAAAAAAATAATGAAATAGGAAAAGCTTTAGGCCTCGCTGCTTCAACCGTTTGTACAATCAAGAACAATCAAGATAAAATAAGAAGTAGTGTACAAAGAGTAACATCTTTGACGGCAAAAAATGTTTCAAAACAAAGAAGTGTGGTGATGGAAGATATGGAACGAATGCTTAGTATGTGGATAGACTATCAATCCCAACGAAATATTGCGATAAGCACAACTATTATCCAAGAAAAAGCCAGGAGCCTTCACCAGTATTTAATAATGAAAAATGGCGAGGGATCTCAGTCAGAACAGTTTTTAGCCAGCAAAGGTTGGTTTGATCGATTTAAGAAACGTCATTCATTACATAATATAAAAATATCTGGAGAAGCAGCAAGTGCAGATGTTGAGGCGGCAAAAAATTATCCTGCAGAATTTAAAAAAATTGTCGAAGCCGGTGGCTATACCCCACAACAAGTATATAATGTAGACGAAACAAGTCTGTTTTGGAAAAGAATGCCATCTAGAACATTCATTTCCAAACAAGAAAAGTCTGCGTCAGGATTTAAGGCAGCTAAAGACCGTGTAACGGTTTTGTTGGGAGGGAATGCTGCAGGTGATAATAAGTTAAAGCCCATGCTTATTTATCATTCTGAAAATCCACGAGCCTTCAAAGGTTGCAACAAATCAAAACTTGGTGTTATCTGGCGGTCAAATAAAAAAGGATGGATGACAGCACATCTTTTTGAAGACTGGTTGAATAATTTTTTTTCAAATTATGTGACAAAATTTAATTCCGTGCAAAATATTTCAAACAAGGCATTGCTAATAATTGACAATGCACCTAGCCATAAGCTAACTCACATACCTGACAACATCAAAATCGTATTCCTACCACCAAATACTACTCCTATGCTCCAACCAATGGATCAGGGTGTAATTGCTAATTTTAAGGCTTATTATTTGCGCCGCGTTTTCAAGAATCTTATCGAATATGTTGATGGTCCAAATCAGACAACAATTACAGAATTTTGGAAGCAATTTAATATATTGAATGCTGTTGATAACATTAAAAAATCTTGGGATGAAGTTCAGGAAACAGCTATGAATGGAGTGTGGAAAAAATTATGGCCCGAATGTACTAATAATTTCGGTAGTTCATTACAAAATACTATTCAAGAAATTCATAATGAAATTGTCACTCTGGCACATGAAGTCGGTATGGAGGAAGTAGACAATGAAGATGTGGTAAAAGTTCTTGGATCGGAGCAGAAAGATGTTTCAAATGAAGAATTAATAACGATACTTAAAGGACGTACAGATTCAGAAAATTCGGAAAGTGTTACGCATTGTGAAAGTTCTCGTATTTTGACAACACAAAAAATGGCAAAGGCGTTTTCTCTTATCCGGGAAGCTATGGATGTATTTTCGGAAAACGATCCTTCTCCAGAAAGAAATCTTAAGGTTTCCAGAGAAATCGAAAATTCACTTGTTTGCTATAGGCAATTATATAATGATAAAAAAAAATTTGCAATGCAAACTTCATTAGTTTCTTATTTTTCTAAAAAAAAGTGTTGCAGCTCCTAATATTCAAGAGCCTGTAGAATCAGGTGCCAGTTCAGATAGAGGATTATCTATCTACTAGCTTAGACAAGAGCTCATACGACACATCAGAATAAATATAACATTTATAATTAATAGTTTTTTCTTTATATGTAATGTTAAATTTTCTTTTTTTAATGAATAATGTAATTTTTATTTTATTTTTAAAATGAATAAATTATTTTTCTTTTATTTTCTAATCACATTGTTTTAAATTTGTCTAAAAATAGGGATTCGTATAACGAACATTTTGGGTACGCATCTATGTATTTTTAATACAAACTTATACTAATATGGATCTCGTTTTACGAATATTTTCAATCTCTGGAACGTATCTATTTATTTTCAATAGAATGCCATACTAATATTGGGCTCGCTATACGAATATTCGATATACGTACAACTTTCACAGAACGTATCCTGTTCGTAAATCGGGGGATTACTGTACTCCTAGCTAACTTGTTATAAATGGTAAAAATTGATGTTTTTTAAATCAAATTCCTGTTAGTAGGAAATCTCATTTCTTTAGATTGTGACTATTTTAAAAAGATAAAGCCTAGATCTATTAGAAAGATAAAGCTTAGATTTAGCAAATAACAACGAGTTTTTTTTTTCATTTTCATAGTGACGCTTTTTTTAATTATTTGACTCTAATAGTACCTAGTTATTTTTTCTCCCGATATTTCACCGACGAAAAAT
The DNA here is from genome assembly GCA_963930735.1 of Dioctria linearis. Classification (NCBI taxonomy): domain Eukaryota; kingdom Metazoa; phylum Arthropoda; class Insecta; order Diptera; family Asilidae; genus Dioctria; species Dioctria linearis. Next base: position 317,225,714 of record OZ005740.1, read on the forward strand.
TGCAATATTTCGTTGAAAGTTGTTGAAATACAAAGCAAAATAGTATATTTAACAATTATGTGCAAAAAAAATTAAGAGAGTTAATTATCTTTAAATTAATTTTCAATTTATTTGAACTGCAAATATATGTATAATTTTGTCACATGTAGGGTGTCTGTCTTTTACGCTAGATGTCTCTAATGTGGTCTGTGGTCTAGGTCTAGACTAATTTTATATGAAATTTCTCACTTTCAAGACACAAACCTACGTATACTAAATTTTGCTGCCTACGGGCTCGCTGGTATCTAAATTGGAAATTTTGCTGAGTACTGACTCCTCTTAAGAGTGGGTACTCTATATGTAGGTATTCTTGATATAGTACAGAAATATTTGTATTTTTTACGAAAGTATTACATTTCTTGTAGTGTAATACTTACAAAGTTGCCTGACTTATATTAAAATTTGCAGTTAACTGTGACCGTACGCCCTGTAGTTTTTAAGATACAGGGTGTTTTGTGAAAATCACCCTGTAACTCCTAAACGGTTGATATGCCCCCCCCCCTGCCATACCATTTTTGGTTCGTCTAGGTGAGTACTATTACTATCACCTCCCGCTCTATTAACCTCCTAGTGGGAAACACCCTGTATATGTACATTTTCTAAAGAATCCAAATTTATTCAGGTAATTACAATCCGTTTTAGAATGAAAATCCAGAAAGTGGCTAAACCGTGCATAAACAAAAGACAAATTCTAATTCCTTTTGAATATTTGTTTAAAATATACAAAAATATTCCAATACCTAAGAGGAATTTATTTAGAAAATTTCTGTACATAAATTATTTTAAAGAAAAGAACTGCATACGTACTCAGGTAAATACTGAGCGAGTGAGGATCTTCCATACAATTTTTTTATTGCTAAAACTTCAATCTATAACCGGCTTCATCTATAACCACAAATTACAAATCACCCTATATATCAGCAGTACAAGTTGTCGTTGAATCTAAAAATCGCAACATTGTGCAAACACAACATCCATTACACCATACGCCAGATATATGTTAACGTATATAGGTCACAGTGGAGTATTCTACCACCATTCTACTTTACGACTTATTGTTGCTATTGCTCGTTACGCTTTATCACATTTGTCACAAATAATCCCTCCTTCCTAGCCTTTATTAAAACTTATATACGCATTTCCCGTAAATTAAAGCATAAAGCATGATTGATTATAGAACTGCATCCTAGTGTCCTACTTTATATTTATTTTGTATGTGAATATGTCACATAGTTACCAGCAGAATGCAACAACCCTTCACTGTCGGAATAAAATTTTATTCATTGTTATTAGAGCGAGAGATAAAACGTGGGGCGGAATGCGGAATGAATAACTAAATACAAGAAATTCGGAGCAGAAATATTTTGCATATGGGGATCTGTTTGCAAAACAAATACGGAAAGGCTGTCCTCACATCACATGCACAAAACGTGTGGTAGCCTGGTCAGTGGTCGGAATACCATGCCAGATCCATAGGCGAAATTATGACACGGGAAACCAATTTGTTACTTCCAGCAGAGCGATTTACTGTTGATATATAAATTATTGAAAGGGTAGGAGGAGGGATGGAAACAAATGATCCAGAAATATTCAATAGGAGATTTTTGTTCCCAATACATTGATTCCTCAGGACTAGTGTTCATAAAAGGCTCAAAAGGGCTTAAGGCGTTGAATTTTTAGGTAGGCAAATTGAGTTAATTTAAGCCCATTACAAGTTTTTGTCTATTTAATTGATGGAATATTAGCGACTGGTACAAAGGTATACTTACGGTACCTACACATTTATGTTTTTTCCAAATTAAAGGAAAAAATAATGGAAACATAAAAATTCCGCATTTCGTCATTACATTAGCATTCAATGGCGCATACAAAGGCTATGAAAATTTATTGGGAAAAACATTTTTCATAATTTCCATAGATAGGCATTAAATTTATTTTCGGTGATCAGAAAAAATAAAATAATGTATTTTGGTGGGAAAAAACCATATTTAAATTAAAACTCCCTACCCGTGTTATGAATGCAGTTTTTACTTAACAATTAATTTCCGAAAAGCAACCACTTCCGTTCTGTGATGAATATACCCCACACAGAAGCAGAGCTATTTTAATAAAATTTAATTACATGGCATATAATGAGGGCTGCTTTTTGGGAGATGTAAACAATAAATTTTTCGTGTACCTCCCTCCCCATTCATATATTGAATAATAATTGAAAGGAAATATTTATTTTTTCATGTTAACACTATTTTTTGAGATATTTCCTTTAATTGACGAAAATAATTAAATTCGTATTGAATTGTGTATGACCGTGTTTTTGTTTTCATTTTTCCCTTAATGTTATGTATGATCATATGTATGTAGGAATTTAGGTCACGTCTGTTAAAAAAAAAATCAAAAAACTATGCCTATATAGGACGAAAGGACTTAAATTGAGTTGATTTTAATCATGCATGCTCGAAATTGTTTCGGTAATGATTTACTTGCGTGCGTATAATTAAAGTGTTGCTAGAAATTTTTTTGCATGCTATTAACTGACTTACATATATAATATGGACTGCTTAACTTTCTATTTCATGTGGGCTCAGTTGCTTATGCCAAATAAAAGTACCAACAGTGAAAAAAATCATTGGCGGGAAGTTAAAAAAGTGAGCACGTAACTCGAAAAGCGATTATAATAAAACGTTTCGAATTTCGGCTGCACATCTTATCAATTTATTGCCTTTGGTAAAAAAAATTTTATCAGTAATGACCCTAAATAATTAATTTAGAAACATTTCTTTCGACGGACCCACTTATTTATTTGTTGTTTACAGTTTTCCTCAGTTGGTAGGTACTTGGTGCTTAGTCAGTCCATATTATACATGTCAGTGATACTTGACTTACACCAATTGATTTTATTGTAAAAGTTTTTAAAGTAGAACAATATTGAAAAAATATTAAAAAATTGTTACCCAATGAAGTTCTACAGTATTGTAAGAAATTTACATATTTGTTTTGTACGGTTTTACTTATCTATTATTAGATAACATATGAAGTCACGCGGTGGCCATTCGGAATATCGGAGAATTTCCTGCGATGGTTAATTTTGTAGGGTAGCTTTTTAACAAAATGAAAAAAATTTATTGAAAATATATTAAATTGTCGAAAATTTTCGACTCATATAATTTTGTATTAGATTAAAAAATTTTATTACTTGAGCGCCACTGCACAGATTAATTTACCCGACAACATAAAGAACTGTACCGCTTTAGTCCACGCTACGAAAAGTGAGCAGCTATCAAGGTCAGGAAAATTTCAATTTGGGACTGCCGTTTTACAAATTTAACCAGAGCAAAATTTTGTAATTGTTCTATTTGAATTAAGTTATTTTCTTCATTCACTAAAAAATCTGCTATGAAGTTTTCCGTGGAACATTTTGGTTTTTTTTTTCGAAAAATGTTAATATCTCGGAAAGTACTTGTTTCCCAGATTTCAAAAAAATATGCTTATAAAAGGTATACTTTCACAAAATTTCATGTAAATTGAATTATTTTTACGAGAAAAACAAAATAATTTCCTTACATATATGAAAGTTTTAAATTGTGTAGAACGAATTAATTGTGATCTAGTTAGTGTCTCTCATTGGTCTACGCAAAACGGGCTGGTTTTGAATCCTGGGAAGTCCCAATGCTTGGCATGTTCTCGTAGATCTCTTGATTTCGATGGTTTACCCCAGGTTGAGCTTGGCGACAGCGTATTACCTTTTGCGGATTCTGTACGAAACCTTGGAGTTGTTTTAAACTTCAACATGAAGTGTTGTGATTATACTAAATGCCAGCTGTCTAAAATATACTCCAAACTAAGGAATCTATGACTTTCAGCAAGCATTCGGCCATCGAAAACACGACTGAAGTTAGTTAAAACTCTTCTACTTCCTTTTTTACTTATGGTTCCATAATTTTCCCCCGAATGGACAGTGTTTGTAAACGGAAATTCAACGTTGCATTTAATGAGTGTTTAAGATTTATTTTTGGATTAAGGCGGTATGATCATATCTCCTCATTTAAATCTCTACTCTTGGGCTGCTCACTAGAGTGTTATCTGAAACGCAGGATCCTAATCTTCCTATTCAATTTAATATATACCAGAAATCCTGAATACCTGTTTAATTATATTGAATTCCTGCAATCACCTCGACATCGAAATATCATGCTGCCTCGTGTAAATTTCGGCATATTGGAGAACTCTTACTTTGTCCAAGTTTTTAGATTATGGAACTCTCTTCCCGCGCACATTCAGCGTGCGGGTACGGTTGGCACATTCAGGAGGTTAATAGAGGAACATATTAATTATTAAGTATTAGGTGTAATTGATTAGTTGCTTTGTTTTATTCATATATACAGTCCCTGGCCAAAAAATTACAAACACTTTGAAAAAATTACAAACACTTTGAAAAAATTACAAACACTTTGAAAATTTTATAAAGTTTTCCTTCATTTTTTTAGAAATTTGGACCACTAGATAGGGTGAAACTCCCTGGAGACGAGAAATTTCTCTCATTGAATGGTTCCCTGTTCTAAGAAGTGCAGAAATTGCACTCTTTTTTCATTGGGGATATCTGCATTTCGTCCCATTATGAAATCTGTACACAAAGATAGATTTTCATTAAACTTGCTTTTTTGTACTGTAATAATGTCTAAAAATAAAGCAATTTGACTACTTACACAGCAGCTCAATGTTTAGTTCCAAAAAACTTTACAATCAAAACCGAAGTAATACAAATTTTTCAATTAAGCCACTAAAAACACAGTTAATCAACCAGAAGCACTTGAACAATTGGCACCTCTAACAGAAACAACCTGGAAAAAGGATCAAAACATCGTTTTATTACCGTAAACCAATTAGGATAACCCGATCAATAACCATTAATAACCTAAACAGGTTTCCGAGAAGAAAAGATGAAGACAATTTCAGGTAATGATGAAATTTACAAGTGTTTGTAATTTTTTGGCCAATTTTCAAGTGTTTGTAATTTTTTGGCCAGGGACTGTAATTGACTTCACTGGCATTTATTTTATTTCATTTTATGTTATTTTACTTTATATCTTTCTACTGCTCTTTTCTAATTTCTTTTGTAATCTTAGTTACTTTTTAGCTTTCTTTTTTTTCTCCTTGCTTTCTTTTTTTTTTGTTTTTGATTTTATATTTGTTTATCCTTTTAGTATAAATCATATTTAGTAGTCATTGTGCTCTTGCTTAATTCTTTTGTTTACCTGAAATTATATTATCTATTTTTTAATTGTAGATTGTAAATCTTGTGTACTCTCCTTGATTATCATAGAATAAATTGAATTGAATTGAAATTAAAATCTTCAGCTTTTATAAAGGAATGCCTTGGAAGTAAAGTTTCGCCGAAAATCGCAAAAAACCACTTTCAATCCCTACACACCCCATATCAAAATTTCACTTTAGCTCGTGTTTAATTTTTATTTTTTCACTTAATTATAACTTTAACTAAATTTTCTGGGTGGCCTGTTATTAATTTTTTTTAAGCCTTCAAAATCCGCTTTACCACCCGCCTAAGTATTAAAAAGAATTTCGACTATTCTTTTTTTCCAAGCTTGTTTCTTCTTTCATCTCGTCCATGTACTTAACCCTTCAACTTAACTTCTTAATAGAGCTGCCCGCTTCACCTATCCAAGCTTTTATAGAAAAGGCCTCCTTATTTTGCACCTCCGACCTTTATGTCTGGTACAAAATTGTACCTACGTTGTGTATATCGTGCCAATTCCTTTTCTCGTAAAAGGAAGCCTTTGGATTATTGGCTTGATAAAAACCCAAAGATTTGGATGTCTTTCTTAGTACTCGTCTGTCCTTCGAGTATCGTATTACATATTGCCAGGGCTAATGCTAATCTGGGTTTTGTAAAAGATTATCAAAACGGCATATTTACTGTATATTCATTAGACCAATCTTCGTGTATGCTGGTCTAACAACGGTCTACATAAATTTCATCGAAACTATGCAATGGAGATTCATTTCACTTACACCTCGTATTGGGTCTTTTAGAATTAGCCACCATACTTTACAAATCATTCAATGTTATTGCTACAATCATCCCAATTAATACGGGCTTCTTTTATAACTCCCACTATTACAGCTGTAACGAAATCAAATTTTATTAAACCTGTATTCGTTATGCCCGGTACTCACTACTTGTAGACATCTTTCCTTATAGGTCACTACAACTTCAGTGACCCTAAATAAATCTCAGGAAAAAAGCATAAAAGGATTAATACAATTCTTAAAGGCTGGACAAATCCTAGTCTAAATTCCTAACCCTGCTAAGTACCAAAGTTAACTCAATGACTAAGTTATCTTTGCTAAGTACTATAGCTGCAGACAAATCTGCTTCCTTCTCCTTTAACACCCCCCCCCCGCTACAAACTCCGATAAATTCTCTGATTTTATTTATGGTGTTGAGAAAAAGGAGAGTCTACGGAGAGATTCCACTAAATATAGATAAAAGGCGTGCATAAGTAGAACTGCTGGAATCACATCGATCTGGATCCAGATATCCTGAATCCACAATCTGGCTCTGTGAGCTCTTTCACTAGCTCTTCTTCTATAGCAACTGATGGTTACACTCTTGGTGGATTTAATTTCTGTAATGTTGGTTCAGTGAAGTGTGAAGTGCAAAGCACTTTATGGTATTAAATCTGAGGCCACAGGATCAGACGATATACCTCCAAAATTTATAAAGATTCTTTTACAATCAGTTTTGTATATCTGACACACATATTTAACACCTGCCTGACGAAGTCCGTATTTTCACATGCCTGAAAACATGCTGTAGTATTACCTGTTACAAGATCGTCCTCTCCCAGAACGCCTTTAGATTTCCGGCCTATTAATATACTGTACTATCTCTCTAAGGTACTAGAAAGGCTAATGTGTGATCAATTAGAGCAATACTTTATAAGCCGGTCGCTTCTCATGGAATGGCAGTCCGGATATCGGAATAACCATAGTTGTGAGACCGTTCTCTTAGAATTTACAACGGACTTCCGGCTGGCACTTGATAGACACGAAATTTGTTATTTGTCTCTGTTGCATTTGTCGAAAACTTTCGATAGCCTTCAGCATAAACTAATTTTGGATAAACTCTCTGATGACAGATTCAAAATCAGTAGGGTTACCATTAAATTCATATGCAGTTTCCTATCGGAAACTGCGCAACAGGTTAAAACTCTGAGCTCTTTCTCTACAACTACTACCGTAAATTCTGGTGTTCCTCAGGGCTCTATATTGGGACCACTCTTCTTTTGTGCATTTATCAATGACTTGTCGGAAGTTATTCAAAGCTCAAGAATTCAGATGTATGCAGATGACATCCAATTGTATATATCTAGGCCTGTCGGTCTCAGGACTGTGCTTCTAGTCTAAATGACGACATATACCGCGTTTAGCATTGTGCTATAAGTACGCATCTTGATTTAAATGTGACCAAATCAAATTACATGATTTTAGCATGAACTTGAGTCGGCACATCTGATTTTTCTAATATCGCTCTCAATGATAACCCTCTGGTTCTACGCTGCTTTTATGATACGCTTAGAAGACTTTGGCTATTTGCTGCACTACTGCCGATCTTGACTAGGCTTAGACTAATAAAAGCTCTCATTCTACCATTTTTCATGTTCGGTAACCTTAAATACACTTCTATGGATTCCTCTTCTTCCAACAAAATTAATGTCGCGTTCAATGGCTCTACATAGTTGATCGTATCACTCCGTATCGCTGCTCATTACTAGGGTGTACCATAGAGATTTATCTTAGCTATAGATCATTCTGATTCCTTCATAAATTTATTTCCTACCTACTTAACACATTTGACTTGTTCCTTGCACTCAACAAGACGTCTTGACGTACTAATTCCATGATTCACTAGTCGAATTGGCGAACATTCCTTCTTTGTTCAAGCCTTTCGTCTATGGAATTAATTGCCCGCCGATTTTCAGCATGTGAGCTAAGTTGGCGTGTTCAGGAGGCGTTTATATCAGTATTTAACCTCCCTGGTAGCTAACGCTCATCAATTTAGAAAATTTTAGCGATGGTGCGAGTGGGGGTCTTATTTTAACTAACACAACTTTTATGTCAAGTACGACAGTGTGAGTGCACATTATGTGGTCGTGCGACAACTAACTTTCTTACTGAGCGCCTCGATGAGTGTCTTCGCTAACTCGTCTATCAGTTCATCAATAAATTGGGATGGATACTGATCAGTCGGTCTAGTGCATCTAATATACGAGTGAAAGGGAGATAAATGGTGTTGCGCTAAAAATTTATTTCCTTTGGCTTTTGCTATGGGCCTGCGAAGTGGGACTGAATTTTATTATTCTTCATTCCTTTGTTAAAGCGAACTGTAATTGAAGTCACTCAGTTCCAGTAAAGTTCAAGTATTTTTTAATCATTTGTAAAGAATTTTTCCTATTTTATGGATAGTATATTCCTAAAAAAATTAAAAGAATAACCAATTTGTTGATGATATGTGTAATGGGTATATATATAAGCTGAATTGCAATAATAATATTTCTTTATGCTGGCGATTGTGTTTCGTATCCCTGCACGAAAGTACAACAGTATAGTTGTACTTTCGTGCGGGCATATAACATGCGTGATAATCCCAAATCTCTTATTTTCTGAATTTAAAAAATATACGACCCCCGATAATCATGATTACGCTCAGCGATGAGGTATTTGATTTACTCACCAATGAGAATCATGATTGATTTATTAACTAGGGCAATCATTGAATTGGGTATCATATGAATGCGAAGTATATAAATGAGTTTAGTCCCGGTGCTAGAACAAAATTCAGAATTACATTTATCCAACCAATCATCATGAGATCATCAGTACGCTTCATGATGATTGGGCTACCAGGGCTGTAATAACTCTTCGTAGGTATGTGTGTGCTCACTTCACTTTTTTTCTGTTATCTTTCTTGTTTTTTTTTTATGTAGGTTCTGCAGAATTTTGTTTCTTATCATTATTATTGTAGCTATGTTTTTTATTCTATTTTATTTTATAGTAATTATTTATTAATTTAATTTTAAGTTTATTAATTAATATGTAGTTGGATTTATTCGCCAAATTTTGTAATTTGTGGTTACTGTACAAACTGAAAAGATCGTTTTGCAAGGTCTTGTTGTGCTCTGCCATAATAAAGTTTGTATTGTAAATAGTTCCAAACAAAGCAAGAATCTAAGTTTTTGTACCAGTTTTAATTTTATTTTATTTGGGAATATATATTGTTACGCGCCACAAAGTGATACAACCGACATCTATTGGAAATGGAAGCAACTTTAGGTTAGTGACATCCTAGTAAACTTCGGGTTTGATGAACGGAATATTCAGGAAGGTTCTAGGATAATTTGTAGAGTATAAATACGGCGCTACTCACATCCAGGAGGCGAGTCTTTTTTCAGACAGTGAAGTGGGCGAAGTACACTATTTGGATTGCGATAATTAGAAGTACAGTACTAGCGATAACTAAAAAGAGTTGATTTGATAATTGTTTGTGAATTGTGAGAGTAAACAGTAAAGTTAAATAAAGAAACAACTTTTCAATTATATCCGAAATATTGTGTTTTTTCAAATAACGAACTAAGGCCACGTTCGTAACAATATATTTTTTTAAATATTGTTCATTCACCTTATCGAGATTCGGCAAAACATTTTAATTTACAAAATTTCCATCTAAGTTTTTTTTTTCCCTTTTGTTATTGAATTATTTTTCTTTCAACTTTTAGCTGAATTATTTTGCTTTTCTTCTTGCAGTTTAATAAATTTAATATCATTTTTCTGTAATGGTCGTAATAGTGACACCTTTTCAGAGTTTCTCTCAGGAATTATTTACAATCATACAAAGATGTATTAAAAGTTCAAAGATCTTGGTTCAATATGTAATTAAAGGAATCTTTCCAGTAAATTTACGGTTTATTCCTGTACGGTCATAAAAACTACATATACATATACAAAAATCCACATAATAAGTATAACCAAAGTAATATTGATTTGGAACCCTCAAGAACATTATTGGGCAATTAGCAACAAATAAGGATAGTCAATAATGTAACTTTGTAGATTCCGATACATATTTATTCTATCTCCCGTTCTCTTTCACTTTCTCTTTATCTCTTATCTATATTACGCAGACAACAGAATCGTGTTCTTAACCCCCAATTAATTAGTTGATTACCAGCCTCCTATCACATGTTCTCATATAGAGGTGTTTTGTAATTTATTGTCGACACCAAATGTCTTAATTCTTGCCATAAATGTGTTGAGAGTTAATTAATGTACGCCATTTGTGTGCATTAATAACCGCCAGATGTAAGCGTTTTATCCCATGTAACACCACTAACACCCGTAGCTTAATAGCATCCGTTGCGAAGGGATTCCTCCATAGAAAATGCTAATTAGAGCTTTCGTAATATCCGTAACACTCGTTCTTTATCATGAACGAAATTTTATTATCTTATTTAATACATACATTAATTACATGCAGAAAAGCCCGACATAAAGTAATTTCGCCATTCGTCATATATAACTATATATGCGTTTGTGTTGGTGTGTATGGTTACACTTGTACCCATCATGGACCCATAGGAACCAGGATGCTGGAGCATTATCCTGCCTCTGTCTTATCGTGTCATCAGAAGTTAATTATGCAACACTGCCATTGTGTTGTGGCAGTAAAGTTCATAAGGCGAATTTAACCAAATGAGCTTCGTTCGGTTCAGGCATAGGAACGTAAATATTTCGTAAATCTTTGCTTACTTCTCGGTCATGAGGCAAGTAATTTGTAGGGTGATAAAACAGGGCCCGACTGATTACATTTAGTATTACCTGTAGAGAATGTGATGCATAGATTATATTTTATTCCAAAATTTAGAAGAATTTTGAATTTTTTTTTTCTGTTCCCTTTGATGTTTTCTCAAAAATTTTAACGAATTTTAGTGTGTAGTATACAAAGATTACTTAAGCATGAAGTACTGTTGTTCATCTCATACACAAGGCGATGTTTTTTCAAGCTCATACTTGTTTCTACTTTGTGCATTGGTTCTAGTTTCAATACATTCAACATAACTTTGCATATGAATATAGTGTTCATAGTTTTCCTATCCTAGAATTAGAACTAAATTCGTCTGTGGGTGGCATGATGGGATGGATGGATTGAAACGAGGTTAGGACCCGGACTGGGTCCCTGGAACGTAGGTTATAATAAGACCCAAAATTTACCTACCAGACTTATGTGCAATTGCTCATAAGTCTCAACCGTAAGCTCTAACAAAATTCAAAATTGACCCCAACCCTCCTTACTGGCTTCATGCAATTCATGCAGGAGGCATGAGCCAAGGAATCTATAACGTTTTGTTGAGAGAGACGGACAGTGAAAAAGAAAATGAATTGCCGTTTCGGATTCCTCTCTGCATCCTCTGCAAACTGGATGGTCAACATTTGCAGTCCTATGTAGGTAACGTCTGGAAGAGAGTACCAAGTGAGAATTGACACTATAGAGTTCTCAGGGTTGGCTTGTTTAGTACCAGTAGCTTTTTCGTTTCGTGTGTGTTAGGTCTGCCCCACAGCTCCTTTGTAGTTCTACATGAAGGGTTATCTAACCAAAGGCGACTATATTGACAGTCGGTCCAAGCCGAGATATTAGAGGCAAAGTGTTTTGGTGTGATCCCAATTGTGGAAGATGATCCCTCCGAGCCTGCACCAATACGATTAAGTTCGTCCACCTTTTCATTACCGCTAATATGACTGTTACCTGGCACCCATAGCACTGGTACCCGCGAAAGGGAGATCAGGGTAGTTTTACACTCTAATACAAGTTTTGCGGTTGTAAAAAATTTTGACAAGGCCTTGACAGCTGCTTGGCTGTTCGACCAGATTGCAATCTTCTTGCTCTCAGTATCTCAGTTTAGGAGATACCTCCCGATTCAAGGATGGCCTTGACTTCCACCTGGAAAACCGTTACATGTCTTTCAAGGTGTATGGCAATTTCCATATGATGCTCCTCACAAAAAACACCTGCTCCGGGTGTTCTCTTCCGATCTGGAGCTGTCTGTATATATGATATGGTTTGTCAATGGTTGAAGCACGGAATGTGATTCTCATTCTACCCTATCTAGAATTTTAACATTTAAAGTTGCTCTTCAGCATATAGTCTCGAGTCGCATTATAGTATTTGCGGAGCTTTTTATTAAATCTTATTACTAGGTTTTAGCTAAGCTTTAACCCATGTAGAAATGGCAGTAAATCAGGCAGGAACATAACTGTTAAATTTATTACTAATTAAATGAAAATTGAAGCTAGCGTAGTGTGTTTTTTTATAGTGACGATGAAAAATAATTCAATTTGAGTGAACATGTGTCCAAATCCAAATCTGCATCGGAAGAAATGTGTAGTGAAGAGAAATCTAGTTCATAAGATGGATATGGACATAGGATTAAAATCAAAAAGTCAGTTACTGAGACTTCTTAGAAATTTGTGTGTCCTGAATTTCGTAACATAGTTATTCCAGTTCATATTGGAAGTATAGAATAACCCATCGTAACTCCTTCGGTGATATTTTTTCGCTTGGTTGATAAAAATATTCTGAAGTGGCGCAGAATCAGAACTTCGAGAATTCCAAAGCATTAAAAAGAAGACAATAAATAAGAACTAAAAAATATTAACTCTTTTGAATTAAAAGCTTTTCGTGATCTATACATTTTTTTAACGCTGTTTTCAAAAAGAATAATGATGATTTACACTTATTATTTGCAACAGATACTACGAGAAAAGATATTCTTCGAGTAGCCATGTCAAGAGCGAGAGATTCTCTATAATATTAATATTGGACAACATTATTTCTGCACATGTGCCCATAGCATTGAGGAGATACAATTCTGGAAATCCATGGAGAAATCATAGAGTAGCTAAATTAAAAAATGCTCATAATTCGGCCCATAGGAAATATAGAGAGACTTGTGATGTAAATGATTGTATTCGATTTAAAAGACTTCGGAGGGAGTATGAATTTCTGAACAAGTTTTTATACAAGCAATATTTGAATTTCAATTTTATTGAAACTGATATTTAACATAATGCCAAAACGTTCTGGTCCGATCTTAATGGTAAAAGGAACTCTTATGTTATCCCTTCATACGTTCATAATAACAGTATGCTAGCAGACAACACTATTGACGCTTGTGACTTTTTCCTGACTACTTTAAATCTGCTTACGTCGAGAATGATGGTCGGTCAACCATTTGATAATGACCTATTGACGAGCATGCCCTCCTCTGCGGACTTCGAGTCATTACATATATCGGTTGATGATATTATTGATGCCCTTAACAAGCTTGGTACATCGTCCTCTTCGGGTCCTGATGGTGTTCCAGCTGTCCTTGTATTTTGCTGTCGTGAGGTATTATCTCAACCACTCTATCACATCTTCTTTCTCTTTCATCAAGAATATTTCTCAATCAATGGAAGCTCTCTTTGCTGCGTCCTATCTATAAATTTGGTGCTGAAACGATATCATGAACTATCGACCAATCTATAAACTCTCTCTTTTTCCTAAGCTATTTGAGAGTATTGTAACCAATAAAATTTCATTCTTTTTCAAGGAGGACATCCCTCTTCTTCAACATGGCTTCATAAAAGGTAGATCTACAGAGACTAATCTTGTATATTTTACTAACTTTTCCTTTCCCCTAAGAGTAATGGAGAAAACTCTGGTCAAGTTGATGTCATCTATATAGACAAAAGCTAAGCATTTGATACCGTTAACATTCGCCTACTACTTGCAAAGCTGAGTATTTTCGCCTTTCATTCCTCACTATTCAGATGGATTTCTTCTTATGGCTTAAATCATAGACAGATGGTTGTGAACAATGATGTGACATCCCGTTTCATTCGTGTACCTTCTGATGTGCCGCAGAGCAGTCATTTGGATCCTATTCTTTTTATAATTTTTATCAATGATGTTTTTAAGATTTTCAAATTTGCTTCATGCCTAGATTCGCTCGTTAGTGCTGTCTAAATCTTTTATCTCTGAATTTATCTAAATATAAGCACATAACCTTATCTAGAAGGGTCTAACCGGTTTTATTTGACATATTTATTAACGGATCTCCTGTTTCTAAATATAATTTCGCATCTGATCTCGGTGTTGTAGTAGATTCCGGTATGGCATTCTCCCAGTACATTGATTTTATTGTGAGCAAGGCGAATGCTCATCTTGGCTTTGTCAGACGCCGTGCTGCGGAATTTTCCGATCCCCCCCTGCTATGTAAGATGTCAATTAATTGACTTGCACAAGACGAAAGATCCGTAATGTCATGTTTATAAAGGATCTGCTGAATTATAGAATTGCCTCTCCTTCCCTGCTTGAGCATATTTACTTTTACACTCAATCTAGAAATTTGAGATTCTTCTCTATCTCATTTGAATCGCGTTAATGGTCCAATTACTCGTTCTGTTCGACAATTTAATCTTTGTAGCTGCATGATTGACTTCAATGAAAGTATTTAGATGCTCTTATTTAAAAAAATCTGTTAGTAATTTCATCGCTTCTATCTCATCATTGTAAAGAACTGGTAAGTTGTGGAGCATCATTTCACAACAGAGCAGGTACTAATGGATGTACAAGAAAGAACGGGAGAAATACATGCAAAATATAGGAACTGGGGTGTATGTGACCCAAGTGCGAAAAAGCCGTTTTTCGACAGGGAAAAGTCAGTAATGACATATAAATGATCTGAGACAAACTACACCAACCCCTATAGGGATGTTACGATCCCCAGCGTCAAAACTCTTCCTCCCAAAATTTGCTCACTTATATTTTTATACTCTAAATCATAAATCTATCGGAAAAAACATTAGTCGTATTCACAATACAGAGTGGAGCAGAGTGAGCTTTGCGAATAGAGTATACAGCTCAGAGTAAAATTTAACGTAATAAATCGCCATATCAACGCCAAATCAACAAACAAGCAAACACTGTAGTTGTCAAAATAATAAATTCGAAAAAGGAGACAACTGTTGCACCATCAGATTGCTTCGAAACTAGATAAGAATTAACGTTGTTTTTTTGAAACCATGAAGTGTGCAAAAAATACCTCTTGTTTTTTATTAGCATTCATAAAAAATATTAAATCAAAAAATAACATTAAAACATGTTAGTTATGATAAAAGGAAGTATGGAGGCTTTTCCACGCCATCAACATGCTAATAGTTCGAAATTCCAGTTTGTAAGATTTCGCAAATGACAGCGTGAAAATAGGATAGAACTTATTTTCAGCATCTCCACTCTGCGCTACTCTGAGCCAATCAGAGATGGCTATATACTCTGAAGCGTGAGAAAAAGTGATGTCAATTGCCACTCTACGCTATTCTACTCCACTCTGTATTGTGAATGCGGCAGAATCAAAACCCTCGAGAATACTCCACAAGCCATGAAACACTACCACATGAGAGTCCCAACAGAGTCCTAGCATTCTAAAATATTTGCAGTGTTCTTATGAAAGATTGACAAAAGTTTGATTTGAATAGTTCTTCCACCCTAAACTACTATTCATCCAGAAAAATGATCATCTGATGATCTTAGGCTTGCTTTCTTATCTTCGGAACCGAAATAAAAATTTTATACCTTTCCTAACAAAATTATTTAAAAAAATTTTCTAACTAAATGACTACGATTCCTCAAAAAAAAAGTGTCAGCTGAGTAATCGTTGTATATGCAGCTGTGCTATCTTGGTATGCCGTGGGCTGATGATATCGAATGTAGCTGCCTACATTTCGGTCGGTCACACATAAAATTTATTTTAAATCTATATATGAGGTCAGCTTGGCTGTTTGCTTTGGCGTGTATGGCAGGAAGGAACCAAGCCGTACTGACGATTATACGGCTCCTACTTATATGAAACGCACTCTTTTTGCAATGAAATTTCTTTTTTCAAAATTTTGCGTTTGCATAAAGAGTTGTTTTGTTTTCCGCACATATAGATTTCTGTTTAATGGCTTGGGAAGTGTTCTCGAGGGATTTGCGCAGAATACAACCCTCCCACACAGAGTTAGGCGTCCGTCAACATTGCAAAAATTTGGAGCCGAGGCCCCTTAAATCTGCACATATAGCCTATAACCCGCATGCATTACGAATTAAAAAAGCGATTTCTCAGTTTTTTATTGGACTGATTGCTGATTGTTTTTTTGTTTTTTTTTTATCCCAGCAACCTCTCCGTTCCATTACCTCTCCCTATTATCTTCGCCCAGAGATCCCATATTTTTATCCTAAGTACATATATTTCTCTCTCTCTCCATTCTCCCGTTATACCGGAAAACTCGAAAAAACCTACCTCCTTGCATTCCTCAAAAACAACCCTTTTAAAAAAAAATTTATCTCGACCTCTATGTAATAGAGACATGTACGTCGAAGATAAAAAAAAAAAAAGTTGAACCCTCTACACCAAAAACTGATATCCTTTATCGTCATCGTCGATTCGAACTTCTCACGTTTTCCCTAACTCCCCAAGTATCTTAGAGAATTGCGAGTAATATGGACCGAAATTACGTAATTTCGCTGTTCCAGCACTATTTTAACGAAATATCCTCGGAATCACGTAAAAAACACTTGATCAAAATCATCTCATTTTAGCGTTATTTCAATGAAATTACAAACATTTTGCCCGAACGCGCCGCGCCCATTTCCGGTTTTCACTTTTTGTCAAACTCTTTCATTTGACATTTGTTAATGAAAAATTAAATTAAAAATTAAATTAAATATTATATTAATGTTGCTGATATATTATGTGGTAATATATCATTTTAATTGCAAAAGTCTCGTTTATGTAATTAATTATTTTACATGTCAATTTAATATTTAAATTTAGCACATGTGAAACGAAACCACCTCAGTGGCAGTGAAATTACCTGAACGTAATTTTGAAATCAACTCATTGAAATTACGTAAGTTCGGCTCAGTGAAAAGTATGTAGTAGAATTAGAGAGTTTTAATCGGGTAAAAACGAAAATTCTCATCTCACAAATTCTCCAAGTCTCCGTGTCAGAGATTACAGCGTCCGCTGTTGTTCATACCTTGCTTTAAAAAAAAATAGTAAATCCACACCTAAAACTGTGTAAACATAAAGCGCAAGAGAAGGTTAAATCCTCAGTATTAAAACAGCCCCAAAGCTAGCTATTTATTAAATATTAATTGCCCCCATTGCGACTAGACAAAAGTTTCGAAACAAGGCTTATATCAAAATAGAAAATTTTCATCTGTAAAAAATAAAAGCAAGCTATTTTATTTCTACAAATGAAAGTAGGACTTTTATTTTTATAATCCTTTCTATTTTCAAGTACCACATTAATGTGGAAATTACTTGCAGAACAATAAAGCAATTCCTCGTCACTGAGTAAAACACTTCACTCAAACCAAACTAACTTACCTACCCAACGCAACCCAACCCAACCCAACTCCATACATCACGTGAAGTTGTTGCATAATTTTTACGCGAAGCACTACACAAAGATCCGCCGGGAAGAAATATTCTGCACATAACCTCATAAATAATGAGAGAACTCCTTCCTTTTAAACAGACCAAAGAGCAAAATTTACCCGCAAATCCTTTTGCCGAGTTCACAACCATTCACGTGTCCGGCAATTAATATTTAAAGCTTTGCAGCAGGTTCTTTGAGGAAAGACGTGATGCAGAAACTAGGTTAAACCACAGGGATAAAAGAAAATTAATGCGGGAATTAGTGTTTATTTTATGAATGGGGCCTTTGCTACTTTATTTCCTCCTCTAGGTTTCTTCTTGGGAGAGGACGGCTAGCGGAGATGAGAGCTCCGATTCCAACACTTTACTCTCGACTGCTGTTTGTTGCTTTACGTAACTGCTGCAAAGCCTATGTCATTGCCGAATGCATTTCAGAGTCTGTAGTGCTTCTCTACATACATATGTGACAGTTAAAGTTACAGCTACATACATGTGTTACAGTTACAGCTACGGGAATGCTCTCACCTGCTCTGCTACAACTACAACCCGTCCTCATTCGAAGGAATTTTTCATACTTAAGCTGCTTTTGTGTGGTCCCTTACCTAAGAAACCGCATAAAGACTTCTATCAAGGACGATGAACAATTAACTCAAAATAAGAGTCACGAACATTTCGTGCTTAAAGAAGTCTTTTCTAAGTACATCAGCAACAGTAGCGGCACAAGCATCAGGGAAACCTATATTAAGATCACGAAGGAGTAATTCTGTCTTTAGAGCTTGAGTTCATTACTCCCTCGCTACGGGAAGATGACGTGTGAATGAAGTTGTCGGCTACTTAAACCCATTTTGAAATGCAAGCACCATCGTTTTGCGGTAAGGTGAGGGCGCCCTGATGGAGAGTGATAAGACATAGAAGTGCACTAGGTGAATTGAACGGGCACAGATTTTGTTCTCCCCAGCAGTGGGCGCACAAAATTTGGAGAGCTGTAGGTAATCAGTCTCAGGGAAAAGAGTGTCTATTTTGTTAAAACACTTGAGCTCAACTTCAGGGTTTCCATTAATTAGGCAAATGTGAAACTATGTCATTTGCACTCGTAAATACAGTTGGCTTTTTCATTGAGTGGGCTCATGAAAGTCTGAGCACCACTAACACCCCCTTCTCGTAGCTTTCAAGTCAAAGAAAATATTTAAATAAAACTAAGCCATAGAATAAGAGAGAATTGCAATTAGATCACGTTGAAAAAAAAATTCGAAACAAATTTATTCTCAGTTGTGTACGTGTTTTTAAACCCATCCTCTTCTCAGCACTTTTGACGTTTGTTTTTAAAGTGTTTAACTTCTTGTTTTCATCTGATGTGCTCCACGCAGGGGTGGTTCCTCGTTAGAAGCAAAAGAACCAATACTTTTTTTGACAAAATGGAAAACTTCATACATAAAAGACAAATAGTTGCACTAAAATATTCTAAGAATATTTAAGAAAAACAAAATGTATAAGAAGTCGAAGATTTCTTCACTTCTACGAGCATTAAATACCAACCGCAAGTTCTTATAAGAAACGCTTAATTTTCTCCTCCAAACAAAAAATTTACATTTGTAAATATTTAGGGGAGTGTCGTCAGGGTTGGCTACCCTTTCGACTTTTCCAAAAGTAACACATTCTTATGCGTATTAATATCTACCATTCTAAATTTTGGTAGTGTTGGATTTACTCCATTCAGTAAATCATTCCTTGATTTGATGTGATGCTTGCTGGTACAGTGGGCTGTAAATTCAATACAGAAGATGCAAGCTCTGCAAGAAAAGCTTTTACGATTGCATCCAAACATTCAGATTGAGCTTTCAAATATTGGTTCGCAAAGCAAACTTAATCTTGTCATCTCTTTAGGATTCATTACTTTATGGTAATACCAAAGTTAACCTAATGACAAGTTGGTGCCCGCTTGCTACGCTGCGAAATGGAGGGGGGGGGGATCAAACAACTGGCGTGGGATGGAAGGCTAGGTTAGATACTATATGAAAAAAGAATGAAGAGAAACGGAGCAGAGGGAGTGAAGTTATGAAGAAAAGAGTGGAGCAATTTCAGGATTTTATTTTAAAATTTTCCCATTTTCCATATCCTTTTAAAGAGTGGGGAGGAGGAATTGCGAAAAATGGTATACATCTCAAGAACTAATATGGCTGCAATAACATGTTGGAATTAGTTGAAGAAAGCCCCGAGAGGTGGCATAAGTTAGCAAAAATGTGGATTCAGCAATTTAAAATAACGGTTGTTTGGGCCAAATCGACGGAAAGGTGAGGTGAATTGCAGATTATGATTGCGATCCAACTTCATGCTGCACTAATAACTGCATGCAATGAAAATCCTTTTGCGTATCGAGGGTCCACCCCCCCCCCCCCCGGCGTGTAGACCCTATAGATATTTGAACTAACGAATAAATGGCAGTATTTCTTCGTTTCCATGTAAGTGGAATGGAGCACATTTATATTCGAACATTCCTACATACGTAAATGTGAATCTGACAGAAAATAAGTGTAGGAAAGCAGCTTTTTATTTCATGTCATTCTACTTCATTTGGGTCCTTTCGCACCCGCACTGCTAATCGAGGAACTCGTAAAAAGTGATTTTCCTTTTTATATCGGGAGCCCCGAATATCAACTGCGTGTTTTTTTTCTCCGATAATTTCTTCATAATGTATTCTAACTGTAAATGCAATCATAATAAGAATTTTATGCAGTATTTAATTTTTGAAAGGAAAATGTAAAAGCTGACACCATTTGGTTTAAACACAACGAATTCATGTGTCCCGCGCCAACGATTATGCGCACAGATTAAATATATGTTTGTAACTATTCGAGGGGAGAGATAAATTTACTGAAATGGAAAATAAACCAATGATATAAAATTGATATGCGTGTTAAAACAAGTTAGATATAGTTCACGAAAATCCCGCTAGGTGGCATCATTAAACAAAAATAAGGAAATCTAATAATCACTAATCACTATATTTAATGGAAAGCATTTTGCGTAACGGGTGGTTCCACCCCCCGAACCCCCTGGTTAGATAAAAGAGTAATTACAATTAAGGAGTCAAATAACAGTATTTTGTTATTACCTAAAGCAGAGGGACGGAAAAAATTAAGATTGTGGATTCTTGTTAAATTGCTAACTTCGAGCACTGATCACTATATTTAATGGAAGGCCTTTGGCCGCCGATTATGTACTGAGGTTAAATACTATATGTTTGTAACTATTCAAAGGTATGTCCTGTTGGACTGAGATAAATTTTCTGAAATAGCAGATAAACCTGTGATTGTTATGCGTAGAAAAACATGTTGGATATAGTTCACGAAAATCCCGCTATCCGGCATCATTAAGCAACAATCTGGAGATCGTAATTCAAAAATAACGGTTTTTGGCGCCAAATCGACCGAAAAGTGGGGTGGAATAAAAAAGTTAGTTAAGATGCTGAAAGGAGATGTAAAATTCCTCTCGAATGAAATTCTGATTTTTCCCGAAAATATCATAGAATCCAGCAAGAATTTCTCCAACTTAAACTCTTCACAGCAAAACGAATGTAAACTGAAACACGTGTTGCTCAATTAACATAGAAATTACACTAACAAACATTGGCCATGCTATAAAAAACATTGGCCGATTCTCTTAATTTTTCACCGAAAACTGGTTTTCACAAAAGCGCGGGAGCATTTTATGAGAGTAAAATGTGAAACTCCGCCCCTTGTCATTTATTTACGAAAATGACACATTTGCCATTCTGTTTCGTTGCATGCAATTTGCGCTTTCACATTTTTTATCTTTATTCATAAATGTTTTAAGGAGAGTTTGATTTTTTTTCGATTTTTTTTTCTTTGTTTCTTCCTTTTCTTGCCGTGTGCATTTTAAACGTAAAACAGTCGGAAATCTCGCCTGCTTCCTAACTTGTCATTAGGTTACTATGGTAATACCCCTTGAGTATAGAACTATGTAGTGGTTGCTAGTACCTTGTTCTTGTTGTGTTGTAGAGGCGCTACTATTGCTGAGCAAACGTAGCCAAAGGGTAACCCAGCAATGATGCCTCGGCCTTGTTCCAATATAAAACCTGATGTAGGGAAAAATATTTTTCTTTAAAATATTCTGGAAATTTTTTCCTTAGAATTGTTAAGCATTGGAGGCCGACAATAGCACACATTGTATGATTGCATTTGAAAATAACTCCATTCGGCACCCAGCCTAAGTAAAAATTCTCCCGAAACATTTTCTGTAAATTTCTAAGAAGAAATCAATGCTATTTGCTCATCAATGAGTCTATGCTCATAAATATTATTGGTGGCCCAAGCAACCGTTGTTTGCCTCCAACAATGCATAACAATTCTAAGGAAAAAATTTGCAGTAAATTTGTAAGAAAAAATTCCGGCTTTAACTACATCAGGTCCAGACATCGCTGATTTACTTACGTCTACTCTGCGGTAGTAGCGCCTCTACAACACAACAAGGTACTAAGTCAAATTGCGTTTCGCAACCACTATATATGTAGTTCTATTCAAAAGGGTATTATACCCTTGACACACAGCACGATCTAATGGATCATTAGTACTAACTATTCATTAAAATGCCGTGTGTCACATAGTATACGTCATTATGGCTCGAAAATCAGATGATAATGAAGTGTTGTCTTCCTTCATTATAGCTATAATGAGGAAAAATGTGCTAGATTTGGCATATAATGTAAATCTGGAGCTCCGCTGTGCATCTGTCGATTTGAAAAATAAGAAGAAGAAATGCAGATCAAAAATTATTTTATCAATATTTGTTTTAATTTAATGTTTTTCTCATTTGCAAATTGTTAAATTGAAAATAAAATATATGAAAACAAAGTTTATCGTGTTAATTCGATCCATATTGCTCCTTTAATGTGATAAGTTTCTCAAAACCAGTTCGACAATACAACTTAATTAAAGAAATGGCTGTGTATCTGCAGTTTATAATGAATCATTATAGACTAATGAGTAGTTAGTTATTTCTTCATCAAGAGCGCTGTGTGTCTAGGGCAGGGGTCGGCCACCTGATTGTCCTTAAGGGCTCAATACTAAATTTGAAAATCACCAAGGGCGCATATTTTACAGATAATCAACAGGTATAAATAAGCATTAAAAAAACGGATTTTTTATAACTTTATTTTGTTGGTGTCATACATAGTGATACATATAATTCAGTGTGAAACTTGGGTGTCCATATTTTCAGCTAATTTCTTATAATTGGGGATATATTTAGAGTTTCCGGTCCTTAAACAATTATCTAAATGTGAGTCATTAAGCTTTGTTCGGTATTTTGATTTCAAATATTTCATATTTGAGAAAAAGGACTCGCAATTGTATGTTGTTGCACAATATGAATAAATTTTTAGCGCACATTTCCTTAAAATAGGACACTTATTTTCATCGACTAAGTTCCAAAACGTGTTATCATTACTATGCGCTTTTAAAATAATATCACTTTGCAAGTTTATTATTTCTAATTCTAGATCTTCGATATTATGAAGCTCGAGATACACTGAAACTATTTCAAGGACATCATCTTCAGTAACATTGAATGGATTTATGAAAAATATTAGAACGGGTTCTAATGCTGCAAAATCTTCAAATCTAGAAGAAAACTCTTCTATTAGCTTATCTATAATTTCTAAATATGATGTAGCAGTAAAATTCAATTATTCAAATTTAAACTCTCAACAGTATATTTTATATTTGGGAAATGTGATAATGATTTTTTCAATATATGGGATTTCAGCAACACTAACTTGCATTTGAATGCATTTACTGCACTAATCATGTCAGCGATATGCTGATTTTTCCCTTGTATTTTTAAGTTTAATTCATTCAACTTTGCCGTTATATCTGTCAGAAATCCGAGGTCGATTAGCCAATCCTTATTTTCTAATTGCTCGTAAAATTCGCCTCTTGATGCAATAAATTCCTTTATTTGTGGCAAAAGCATGATAAACCGCTCAAGTATTTTACCTCTGCTCAGCCACCTCACTTCAATATGTAAAAGAAGATCTGTGAACTGAACGTCTTCATCTTCCAAAAATAATTTAAACAATCTGTGTTGCATAGTTCCTTCCTTTTGTTACTATCGTAAATACGTGTTGAAAACCGTTTTTTTTTTTGCGCATAACATTTCTTGATGTATGAGGCAATGATAAGAAATAAATTTCGGGAATAAGGAATCCTGTCTACATAAGGCAATAAATCCCTTTTTCTTACCAGTCATCGCTGGTGCCCCGTCTGTTGTAATTGACGATAACTTTTGTACAGGTAATTTTACATCTGTTACATACTTTTTAAAAGTAGAAAAGATATCTTCTCCTCTGGTGCTTCCCTTTAATGGCAGAAGTTTAAGGAATTCTTCTTTTGTTGTAAAATCAGAAAATGCTATCTTCACGCAAATTGCTAATTGTGATATATTTGTTACGTCTGTCGATTCATCCATCTATAGCGAAAAGAAAATACAATTTTCCATATCATTTGCTAATTCTGCCTCCAAATTCTCCGCAATTACTTCAATTCTTCTAGTAACAGTTCGTGCTGATAATTGCAACGCGTTTATAGCTGAAACTATTTCCTTTTTACTTTTAAATTCTTCAAAAAGTGAATCAGCAGCTTCTAACATGGCTTCTTTCACTAATTCTCCATCTGTAAATGGTTTTTTATTCTTAGCTAGCAAATGCGATATTTTATATGACGCGATCGTTGCTGCTTTATGTTGTTGCAGTGGTTTAGTAAAAAAACTTTGCTGGTTAGTTATTGAAGATTTTAAAGAAATCATTTTTTTCTACTAACATCAGAGTTCACTGGATAGTCACTATCAAAATTGGTATGAACGGTCTTAAAATGTCGTTCAATATTACTTTTCTTGGTAATCGCAACACTATTATTACACAAGAAACAAATACACTTCCCTTTGTAATCAACAAAACAATATAGATGTTCCCATTCATCGTTAAAATAATATGTTCTTTTTCTTTTACATTTATCCATGAAGGGTTTTGAAAGAAAAGAATTATTTCGAATTACTTGGTAGTTTTAAATGCACGATCTACGCGTGGTCTATTCGAAATACGATCACACACTAACAAAAAATACGTGCGTGTTATTAGATACGCTCAGGGTTAGCAAACTGCTAATCTATGCACAATCCTAAACTCAACTGACTACTTGCTGTATATCGCCATTTGACAAGAGTAAGTAAATCGCTCTGGCTATCATACATTTACATTAGTCCAGCGAGGGCGCATTAAAAATCGATCGGGGGCGCCGCGTTGTCTACCCCTGGTCTAGGGCATTCCGTATCTGTGGTTTAACTAGAAACTTTTCGACGGACAATGTAAACAACGTTGAATCAGTTGTAGTGCATTTCATGTTGCATTATACGACAGATATTTTAAATCAAAGTCTTAGGACATTTCTTATTGATGATATCGGTTGATTTTTTTGGAAAAGACCACGGTTTGAAAGAAACGATGCAAGTTACAATTATGTATTTCTAGATTAAGACGCGTTCATAATAGAATGTTATTTAGCGCGCCAATCGTATACGAAATTTTGACTTTTGTGAAGAAGGAAAAAGAATAAATTTAAAAGCATTTTGTGCGACATGAAGGGTCATTGATTCTCTGGAAATTATTTCGACATGGAAGGATTCAGCCACGTCAACTGCTGCTTTTCAATTGCATTCGGCCATCAAAACCGTAATTTTCAAGTAACGATTCTAGTTCTTTATTTAGTACACTATTTGACATCATTTTTTTGTTGAGGTTTGCAAATAAAAAATCAAGACTCGATAGAAACAATCGCTAGATGCTACAAAGGACGTACTTGTGTATAGATAGATAGAGGAAAGATAGCAACAGAGGGTTTCAAGACGGGTTTTCAAAAAAATAAAAACTATTTGCCAAGCTAAGGCTTGACTCTCATTAACCGAAATGGTGGAATACACTGATATACAGATTTGAAGATTATTATCGTGGGGTGATCTAAAAGGTGGCCAAAAGATGGGTATCCAAAGACACCACGTTATAAACTCTGTCTCGATATTCGATTACAAAAATGTTTAGAATTTTATTTTTTTTTTTAATAAAACTTTTATTATTTTATATTTTAACATAATACTAATACTTTTTAAATTAGACACGTCTTTTAAATTAACATCTAGATTCCTATTTTACTCCTTTTGCACACAATACAAAATCTAGACTAACATATCAAAAATATGTTCAAAAACCATATAAAAAATTATTCTGAAAACTATTCCGAATACGTAAAACAGCGGTAACGAAATAATTTATATTGGGCGTGTTGCTAAACTGAGAATCTTTAAGATCCTCAAGACAAAAGTGTTGTAAAAGTCAGAATTTCTTAAACGTCACGTGTTGCTAAACTCAGCCTTAAGAATTTTTCTTTAAAGACAATCCAGGGCGATCCGAACGCACTTGATTATCTTGATACATATATGTGTGCGTGAGCCATGATTTTGTGTTTACTTTTTCTTTCATTGTGTTTACTTTCATTAGAATCGTGCGGTTTAAAAAAATTTGTTATTTATAAAACTTTAACTTCATATAATTCAGAACTTTTAATAGTCTGATTCATTTTTAAATTTTTGATCAATACTCAAAAACACGATGATTATAATACTTGTCAAAAAGATAACGATGTAAGCTGTCAAGTGTAGTAAAACTCAGTCTCAATTACATTCAGATGGTTCAGTTGACAGCTGCCTGACATGCAGACAAATTCTTAGTTTAACAACACGCCCGTTGTTACGTGCCACAAAGTGAATCAAGCGACATCTGTTGGGAATGGAAACAACTTTAGGTTAGTGACATCCTAATAAACTGGGTTTGGAGAATGGAATATTCAGGAAGGTTCTAGGATAATTCGTAGAGTATAAATACGGCGCTGCTCACATCCAGGAAGCGAGTCTTATTTCAAACAGTGAAGTGAACGAAGTAAACTATTAGGATTGTGATAATTAGAAGTAGAGTACTAGCGATAACTATAAAGAGTTGGTTTGATAATTATTTGTGAATTTGTGAGAGTAAACGGTAAAGTTAAATAAAGGAAGAACTTTTGAATCATATCTGAAATATTGTTTTATATAACGAATTAAGGCCACGCTCGTAACAATATTGTGGAGTGATATGAGAAGAATTATTATTAAACAATATAATTACAGTGTGAGATATAAGCCACCACAGATTTTCAAACCATACCTTGATCTGTTCAGTACTCATTTAGAGGGCCATTTTTTGAAAAGTCGTAATGTTTGGTCAAACTTTCCATGTTTGAAAATTTTAGATATAATGCAACGTGTGGACAATTCTTCGAATCTTACACCTTTACACGGAAATTCATCTGAAGTATGAATCAAGACCTGGCGGCGCCAAATTGAAGATAAAATAAGTAACAATTCGCTGAAGTCTCTTGATGTCTGCAGCAAGGATGCATTCCTAAATGTCGTTTTGAAAATTATGCTACCTGTGACCGCAACTCCGAACGGGCGTTCATTTTTCATTTTGCGTAGTCTCAAAACCTATTCAAGGTTCGATCCTTATGATCTTTTCTGTACTTTAGCGTATGAATTTATCGAAACAAAGAAGAAAAGAATTTGTAAATGTATTAAACATATTCTTCGTACAAATATGTCATTAAGAGGTACCATGATATTAATTAAAGTATTTAAGGTTGCAGTTCTCTATCTCAAAACCCCCTCGTTCGAAAAATCCTGCGCAAGGGCCTGAATGTCACATTATTCGGAATGGTATTATTGGCAATTGTGGTTATGTTGGCGCACTTCAAATGTAGGTACTTCTTTCTCGAATTATCCGAAGAAAGTTGTTTCTGCGCTTTTTTGGGGCGGGCATATTCCTTTAGCTGGGGTTTTATGGTCGGACTTCGTTAGAAGTACACGTTTTTTGGGCGTCTTCGAAACACGTAATCACAGTGAACCAACCCTGACTACACAAATTAGCGAACCTTGAAGAGAAGCGCCATTACCGCATCGCATCACACCACAACCAAACATATTACATACAGGATTGATTTTTCCTCTTGGTTTTGTTTTCAAATATGAATCACCAACCACTTTCAACCAACTTCAAGTGCTGTCAGCGACGCTGGACACCAATTCATCGTCATGGATTCAAAGTACAATGCGCACTTTTGATCAGACGGTGCACTTGTAAATGGTGTCATCATCATTTGTTTGATTTGTAATTTTTTTTTTTAATTATTGAACATTTAGAATGGTAACCATAGGGTAAATTTTGTATAAATATGTAGGCTAAGAATATTCAATAAATCAATTAGTAGAAAAGTTTGAGTTGTACATACAGGAGTTAATGCTGATAAGCTGCTCCTATCTTAAGACCATTCCTTTACTCTCGTAGTTAGTACTAATTTAGCTGCTCCAGAGGAGAACAAGCCTTACGGCTGCTTCCAGGGCTCATTATATATATAAAAAGTCTTAGGGTATATTAAGTTTGTCATTCCGTTTGTAACGCACAAAAATAATGCTAGTAGAGCAAAATGGGTTGGACACCCACGCATAATATCAAAAGTCATTTCGAATTTTGTACCTAGAATAATTTCTAGATATTTTATCCTATCCTTTACTTTTAAATGCATGAAAGCATGCCAGGCTCATTGCTCGGAATTATCTTTCTTTTGAGAAACTGAAGAGATTGGAAGATTGCTGCTCAGACCGAAATCAGATTTCGTTCTGCACGCAGACTTCCGCCTTGAAGATACTTCTTAGTGGGATTACCAGAACGTCGCTCCAAGTTTAGCCAACGCGTATGTGATTTGCTTAAAGTACTTTTTGGATCCATAAAAGGATCCAGCGTAGATTTCTTAAAAGAAAATCACCGTCATCCTGGATTATGTCATCATGAAGAGCTGTGTGTATAGATTTTTCTTTTCAACACGCGTACTGATGGTATTGCAACCTGCTTCTAGTAACAGATCGTCTGAGTTCTCACTCGGAAATGTACTCTAGAGTACTGGGTGGAGACTGGGTGTCACACTAATGGGTCAATGTGCTTTTGAGCTTTTGAGCAATCTACCCATTTAGCCTTAGTTATGAATATTAAAGCTGAAAGTATTCGGATATTAGCAAATCCGGATCCAATTTTCAGCTCTAATGAAGACTACCGTAACTAGTTATCTCAACTCCTTAATCAGTTTATTTTTGACAGATTTCTCGAACTCACCAGGTATACTGAAGAAAAAGACCGATACGAAACTCGCCAGTTTTGAACATGCAATGAGAAGTAAGTAGGATCTAGTACAACTATCTCCTATAGCTAGGTGTTATAAGAGTGGATTGCCATTTTATTAGTATATATGATGCACTCTAGAAGCAACTTACCTCTAATGTTGCTGCTTGTACTTCCCCATATTGTGTTATTGAGAACGCGTCACATCCAAATACTATATCAAAACTTTCTGCGATCGTGTATCCAACGTCCTTTTCCACCTCAATTGACGGTAATTATTGGTCATTATCGACACAATATTGTCCCTTGCTCTGAGTAGCTTGCCTTCTATATCACACTTTCCAGAAATTAACTCATGTGTCTCTGACTGCCACCCACTAGTAATCTCAGTATCGCTAGGCTCACCACACCTGTCCATCTACTTTCAACGACCTAAATGATACACACAACAGATGGCAGAAACCTTGACATTCATCGGAGACTTCCAAGGTAGGCATATTTCATACTTCAAATCTAAATCCTTATGTGCATTAATCCGGTCTAAGATCTTCTCACAGGGCAATCCCAGAGCAGGCATTAACTTTAATACACAAATAATACCCCACTCCATCACCGTATTAGGTAGATATGCATAAAGGAATTTCATTAAATTTACTATTCCCAGCTATGCAGAGAATTTAATGTTTCATAAGGAAAACAAAAAAGCCACCTTCTACAACTTGAATACGATTTTCTTTTAACCGCCACAGATTGAATGGAGGCGAGCGCCTTAACCACGGATGGGTGAGCTATTGATTGACTCTTGTAAGTAACTCGCAGATATTATCCCTTGGAAAAGTTTCATTAAATATATAATACACTCCACTAAGCAGGCCAAATCCGTTCTCTAATCCTAATGTAAAGGGTCGACGTTGTGGAAAAGCCCAAAGACGTTTTGCCTCCAGTGCAACCCACTTGGCTAGCATCCAGAACCCAGAGAGACGAGGTTAGAAGTGGTTCAGTGGAACGCGAACTTCCTTAAAAGCCTTCTATCAGGCTTTCATCGTTTCTATAAATAACGTTGAGCTTGAGTTAGGTGAACAAGTCACTCAGTTACCACCAGCCAGCCAACTCTATCCTTCTAAGCCTGCTAAACTATATACCCTCACATGTAGGTACATTAAATGTAGCTAGATAGGTACAAGTATGTATGTTAGTTTAATCTAGTAGCTATAAGAAAGCATTGGCGGTAGGCGTTAGTGTCATGTACATATATTCAAAGTTGCATGCATGAAGCCAACTTCATTTGAATTCCAGTTTTTCTCGAATATGGCGGAAGGAAGAAATCAGCCAGAAGGCTGTAGGAGAAATTCTGTGGGCAATTTCTAATAGCAATATTCGACCTATATGGAATAAATTTCTCTTGTACATAACCTCCTTAGTTAAGTACATTTTCCATGTCAAAAGATATGCATGTGTGAGCATATGCTCTACTATTTCGCTTTGTGCCTTTCAGGTTCTTCTGATTAACATGCAAAATGAAAGTTCCACTTAACCTTGAGAGATAGAAATTGCCTTCTTGAGAAATTTAATGCTTGCTCCAGTTTTCGTTACAAAGCCTTTTTTGCTAATAACATTAACATTCTCCGAACAAGTTTAAGTGCATCTTAAAACCGTTGTTCTTTAGTTATTCAACACCATGGCAGGCGATGCTTTGCATATCAGGTCACATAAAGTATTTGGAATTTTCACACCACTTACCTACTTCAAAAAATACCTAGAAAGAGTATAAATGGAGATTTTCCCATTTGAAGAATCAGTTTTAAAAAGACCCATCATTGGCGTAACTGGGTGCCCCCGCCCCACCCCGAATGGGGACTGACCTCCCTAAAAATTATAAAAATTCCGAAAAAATTAATTTGAATCCGTTCGTATCGGAATCGAAAGAGCTTTAAAAATCCTTTTCTTTAAAAGAATCTATTAAATCATTTTAAAAAATTTAAAAACTCTTCTGATATTGCTATGATTCCACTGAATATTAACAAATTTTTGCGGAAATTTCATCTGATAACCTTTGATAGCCATACAATTTTTTTAAATTTTCGTAAAACTTTGTTTAATTTTTCGAAAAAAGACGTTTTTGGGTGAATTACGATATTTTCAGGAAGAGTGTTAAAAACAAATATATTTTTTTTAGTTGAAATAAATAAATTTTTCAATATAAGTTTTATAGCAGAAGAGTAAGTTAGACTTGATAAATTGCACAAAAAACTGAAACATATTCCTTCATTTGTATAAAGTAAACAGTCAAGAAAGTGTTAAAATTCAAGATTGCAAAAGTTCGTCATTTAGAACACAATATTTCGGATATAATTCAAAAGTTCTTGCTTTTGTTTAACTTTACCGTTTACTCTCACAATTCACAAACAATTATCAAATCAACTCTTTAGTTATCGCTAGTAATCTAAATAGTTTACTTCGTTCACTTCACTGTCTGAAATAAGACTTCGCCTCCTGGATGTGAAAAGCGCCGTATTTATACTATGGAAATTATCCTAGAACCTTCCTGTAAATTCTATTCCCCGAACCCAAAGTTTACTAAGACGTCACTAACATAAAGTTATTTCCATTTCCAACAGATGTCGCTTGTGTCACTTTGTTGCACGTAACAATACATTAAATGTCTTAAAGTTCAAAAACATCAACTGGGAGTCTGTTCAGAGCAAAACGCTATAGTGACTTCGAAAGCGTTTTGTGAATTGGACAATAGCGTAAAAAGCAACTTGGTTGCTCTGAACGAGAAATAGCGAAAAAAGCGTCTTGAAAGAAAATATTCATATGTATGTGTACATATATATACAGTCAGAAAAAAAACTCAGTTTTTTTCTCCAATAAATTAAAACTATAAACAGCAATAAAATAATTTTCTTCTTTACATTTTAGTTTTATTTACTTATTTCTAATTTCTAATGTGTTTGACATTTTAGTGAAAATACGAACCTAAAATGGAGAAGAAAAGTAGTTTAGCTGTCGGAAATGATGGGCAAATATATTTGTTTAGTGGAATCTCATCACAGGTAATTAATAGTAATCCCCCGATTTAAGAAAGCTCGTTTTACGTAATGTCGAAGTTACGAACATCATTCGTAAAGTACGAAATTCGTTATACGAATGACAGATTCGCTATTACGAACAATGTTGAATTTGGGAAATCCCCTAAAATAATAAATTAAGTTCTATCATTCATTGAAAGTTTCTTTAGTGCAATTTGTTTACTGTTTAAGTGAAGTATATTAATTATTTAGTGTTGGTGGTATATCAGTAAAGTCTATTATTGTTGGTGGTATGTATATATATTATATTGTTGGTGCTATATTAAGTGAAAATTAATTTTGCGAGAAAAATGTCTGGTAAACGAACAGGAACTACGGTTCACGCCACTGGTGCAAAAAAGATCCGTAAAGCGATTACATTGGAGGTAAAGCTTGATGTTTTAAGACGGCTCGAAGCAGGTGAAAAAAATAATGAAATAGGAAAAGCTTTAGGCCTCGCTGCTTCAACCGTTTGTACAATCAAGAACAATCAAGATAAAATAAGAAGTAGTGTACAAAGAGTAACATCTTTGACGGCAAAAAATGTTTCAAAACAAAGAAGTGTGGTGATGGAAGATATGGAACGAATGCTTAGTATGTGGATAGACTATCAATCCCAACGAAATATTGCGATAAGCACAACTATTATCCAAGAAAAAGCCAGGAGCCTTCACCAGTATTTAATAATGAAAAATGGCGAGGGATCTCAGTCAGAACAGTTTTTAGCCAGCAAAGGTTGGTTTGATCGATTTAAGAAACGTCATTCATTACATAATATAAAAATATCTGGAGAAGCAGCAAGTGCAGATGTTGAGGCGGCAAAAAAATATCCTGCAGAATTTAAAAAAATTGTCGAAGCTATACCCCACAACAAGTATATAATGTAGACGAAACAAGTCTGTTTTGGAAAAGAATGCCATCTAGAACATTCATTTCCAAACAAGAAAAGTCTGCGTCAGGATTTAAGGCAGCTAAAGACCGTGTAACGGTTTTGTTGGGAGGGAATGCTGCAGGTGATAATAAGTTAAAGCCCATGCTTATTTATCATTCTGAAAATCCACGAGCCTTCAAAGGTTGCAACAAATCAAAACTTGGTGTTATCTGGCGGTCAAATAAAAAAGGATGGATGACAGCACATCTTTTTGAAGACTGGTTGAATAATTTTTTTTCAAATTATGTGACAAAATTTAATTCCGTGCAAAATATTTCAAACAAGGCATTGCTAATAATTGACAATGCACCTAGCCATAAGCTAACTCACATACCTGACAACATCAAAATCGTATTCCTACCACCAAATACTACTCCTATGCTCCAACCAATGGATCAGGGTGTAATTGCTAATTTTAAGGCTTATTATTTGCGCCGCGTTTTCAAGAATCTTATCGAATATGTTGATGGTCCAAATCAGACAACAATTACAGAATTTTGGAAGCAATTTAATATATTGAATGCTGTTGATAACATTAAAAAATCTTGGGATGAAGTTCAGGAAACAGCTATGAATGGAGTGTGGAAAAAATTATGGCCCGAATGTACTAATAATTTCGGTAGTTCATTACAAATTACTATTCAAGAAATTCATAATGAAATTGTCACTATGGCACATGAAGTCGGTATGGATGAAGTAGACAATGAAGATGCGGTAAAAGTTCTTGGATCGGAGCAGAAAGATGTTTCAAATGAAGAATTAATAACGATACTTGAAGGACGCACAGATTCAGAAAATTCGGAAAGTGTTACGCATTGTGAAAGTTCTCGTATTTTGACAACACAAAAAAAGGGCAAAGGCGTTTTCTCTTATCCGGGAAGCTATGGATGTATTTTCGGAAAACGATCCTTCTCCAGAAAGAAGTCTTAAGGTTTCCAGAGAAATCGAAAATTCACTTGTTTGCTATAGGTAATTATATAATGATAAAAAAAAATTTGCAATGCAAACTTCATTAGTTTCTTATTTTTCTAAAGAAAGTGTTGCAGCTCCTAATATTCAAGAACCTGTAGAATCAGGTGCCAGTTCAGATAAAGGATTATCTACTAGCTTAGACAAGAACTCATACGACACATCAGAATAAATATAACATTTATAATTAATAGTTTTTTCTTTATATGTAATGTTAAATTTTCTTTTTTTAATGAACAATGTAATTTTTATTTTATTTTTAAAATGAATAAATTATTTTTCTTTTATTTTCTAATCACATTGTTTTAAATTTGTCTAAAAATAGGGATTCGTATAACGAACATTTTGGGTACGCATCTATGTATTTTTAATACAAACTTATACTAATATGGATCTCGAATATTTTCAATCACTGGAACGTATCTATTTATTTTCAATAGAATGCCATAGTAATATTGGGCTCGCTATACGAATATTCGATATACGTACAACTTTCACAGAACGTATCCTGTTCGTAAATCGGGGGATTACGTATATAATAAATAAATTCTTGTCAGTATTTTTATGTAAAATGTTTTATAGGAAGAGTCCAAATTGTTGGAGAGGTAATAGAGGAAGCTGTCGAACGAGATGATGGAGAAATTGCTGGAAGGGCGGTGAAAAAGCAATTATAAGCTGTGCAATTAATCTATAATTTAAAAATAAAATACTGAAATCGTTGTGTTTGATAATAAAATTTTACTTTGAATTTAAAGAGTTATTAACAATTAATTTTATTAATTAAATTCTAATCAATTCTTCCACGCGTCATATCCCAAAGTTCATTTCATCGCGTACTCTATGACCTTCTGCAGTTCCCTCGTAGTTCTGATTATTATTTATTTATTTTTACCGAAATGCTTCTTGATTCGCTAAAGTCCATATAACAGACAAAAGCTACTTGTCGATAGATAATATACAAGATTTGGGTACATTTCCCTAAGCCGTGGTGATTAATTTCAGCAAAACTTCATACACCTCTATATTCATTCTAAAATTCTGTTGAAACTCAGAAGCCGTAAGTTTATTTACCACTCTCCCTTTGTAAATAGTATCTACTTAGATCTGTTCATCGGAATGTCCTTAATTCTACTCTTTAAGCATAATATTTTTTCTGCCATTTTTTCATCTCCATCGGAATCCTAATAAGAGCGCTGTCATATTATTAAATATTAATGTCTTCATAAAAAGAAAATAAATTAGATTTTATTTACGGTATTTAAAACAGTAGCTCCGGCAATATTTAAACGATTTTTAAATTCCTCATTTCTGCTAAACAACAATGAAATAATTTTCTTCTTTTCGTCCATTTTAGTTTTGTTTACTTTCAATTTTACATGCTCTTTGACAATTCACACATTCAAACACGAAAGTGACTATTTTGATAACAGTCCCGAGTGCTACCAAGAAAAGTGACTTCAATAGTGATTATAGCGTCCGCTGTGAACACATTTTTCTGTCAAAAGCTAGGGGAAAAAAGTTACATACTTTTTGGCTGCTCTGAACGCAAAAAGTGACTATAGTCAATATAGCGTGTTGCTCTGAACAGACTCTGGATTTACATATATACAAACATGCTTTTCATTTTGCATATCAATTACTGGGGTTTAGAATATTTTTAATATTTGTTATACTTTCAAGTATAAAATATCGTTGTCCGGGAATTTGAATACTTTGTTGTTTGCTTGCGTCCTCTTCAGTGAAATGACCTCAACAGCATAGCATAGTTTTTTGCTTTCAATCCTGGAAATCCCAGCCAGTATAAAACACCCTTTCGAAGTTTTTGTTTTTTTACTGAGGGCGACCGTGATAATGGAGATGAGCTCGATGAACAAAATGAACTTGAAAAAGAAGATGATTATATTTGATTGTACGTTACTGACGAAGACTTTTGTTTTGAAATACTATAAGCTTCCTACTCCAAAATGTGTTATGATATCTGCCATTTTCTCAATTTCATCTTCTTTGATGCTGACATACAAATTTTATCCCAGGACATTTATCCTGGAAAAATGTCATGAAATGAGGTAACACTCGTAATGTCTGTCCCATTACCAACTTCACGATCTGCCGTTCTTTTGGAAACTCCGCTAATCCCATCGGAAGGTCCATTGCCATGTCCAGCTCCGAAATAATTCCACGTAAAATAGCTTACGGAAAAAAGTGTCCTGAAATGTATGTTTAAGAAATAAAACATTGTTTTATTTCTGTACTGAGTGCTCAGACTATCAGTTAAGAGGAGTCAGTACCAATATTTGCAAGTTTCATACATTTTTCAATGCAAATTTCCGGCATACTATTTGTAGCAGAATAATGATTTATATCTTAAATTAAAGGTAATGACGAAGTCGAGTAAATAACGTCGGCAAAAATTAAAAAAAATGTATTACAATGGAAACTTGTAAACTTTGGGTAGGTATTCTTTTTTCTTCAAATTGTGATTGTTTTAGAAAGATAAGGCCTAGATCTAGCAAATAACGTCGAGTTTTTTCATTTTTAGTAGCGCTTTTTATAATTATTTGATTAAAAATTGCAATATTTATTTGAAAGTTATTTAAATATAAAGCGAAATAGCATATTTAACAATTATGGGCAAAAAAAATTTAGCAGAGTTAATTCTCGTTAAAAATTTTCAATTTATGTGAACTGCAAATTTTCATTTTTCGTCTTAAATTGAATGGTTTTGTCGGATGTTGGGTCTCTGTTTTTTGAATTTTCTCACTTTTAGGACACAAACCTACGTATAGTAAATGTTATTACCTACAGATTCGCTGGTATCTAAAGTGAAACTTTTGCTGAGTACTGACTCCTCCGGGTTTTTTTTCCAAAACTGTATGTAAATATGCCCAAATTGTTGGAACGTTGTGTAATAGTGAAGAGCTTAGTGTGCAATAAAATTGATTTTTAAATCGTTTTCCACATTCATATAGGCTACAAACTGTGTGTAATGTGATTTGAGTCCTGGATCCTCCGAAATGAAAGCTTTGAACTTCTTGATAACCATTTGTATTATAGTTCTCACTAAAATCCACATGAACTATCATTTCATTATATTTCAAATTTTCCTTCAACTCACGTATTGAAACATGCTGATGTAAAATTCTTCCTTCATGCAGAAAGAAACTTCATAGAGTATTTGCAAATTGTTAAATTAATTCAGGTAGTCTTTCTGTGATACTTCATTTAGCAGTTTTTTGAGTCCATTCCCTTTAACTCGTACACGAATTTGTCTGTCTACTTACTTATATATTTCTTTTTTACTATTTTCGACACTCTCGTGGACCCACTTTTCGTCATCCAGCGAGCTGAAATTTGACACACAATTGAATCTATCAAAATTTGAACCGGAAATTTCCATGGGAAACGCGGAAAATCGGGAAAAAATATTTGAAAATTTGGTACAAATTTGATTAGTGATAAATCCGTTTCAGGAAAAATGCAGAGTTTTCCGATTTTTCCGAAAAAAATTTCCGGAATTTTCCGACTTTTTCGGAAAATTTTCCGGTGAAAAAGCTTTCTAAATTATGCAGGATCAAGTTCCCTATCAACTGGCATCGTTACTTTCTCTCCGACAATGGTGAAAACTTGCAGAAAAAATCAAGGAAAATTCATGTAAAACGCTTTTCCGGAGTTTTTCAGACAAAGGAAGCGTTTGAGCGTTTTGCGACCTAAGACAAAGTTATACAGCGAAATGAGTTGCATAAAGTTGCTTTTGTGGAAAACTCCGTGGAAAACCCGGAAAAGCGGGAAAATCATCGGACAAATTTTCATAGATATGATTAGTGATAAATATGTTTCAAGAAAAATGCAGAATTTTTCAATTTTTCTGGAAATTTTTCCGAAAATTTCCGTAATTTTCCGACTTTTCCGGAAAATTTTCCGACAGAAAAGTTTTATAAGCTATGCGGAATCATTTTTTCCGTCCTACTGGCATCAATACTTTCTCTTCAACAATCATAAAAACTTGCATGAAAAATCCAGGAAAATTCATGTAAATTTTTAAAAAAAATTTCATAGTAATAAGAACAGTTTGTGGAAAACATGGAAAATCGGGAAAATTCATGTTATATGGGATGAAGTTGGAATACAGCTAAAAAGCGCTATTTAAAACATAATTTGAATTTCAGAAAACCGTTGCAGTACTTCAACGATTTTATACTCGAAAAATTTTTGTTTTCGGATCGGCACCAAACATGACGTAAAAACTGTTTTAAAATATCTCCATGCAGCACTTAACAACAATTTAGTTAACGTGAAAAAGGCATAAATAAAATAAGTAAAAAACGAGTTTTCAAACAAAACTGAGGCCAAGCCGGATGAAAAAGTAGAAAATAAACTTTTCTTCACACACAGAGGTGGACTCAGATTTTATTCGCTGACATTCACCGATATATTTCAATCAGAGGTAATAAGTGATTTGATTCATGAAGAGAAAGATATTCAAGAGAAATGTCCCAATCAAAAAATCTGAGTCCACCTCTGTGTGTGAAGAAAAGTTTATTTTCTACTTTTTCATGCGGCTTGGCCTCAGTTTTGTTTGAGAACTCGTTTTTTACGTATTTTATTTACTTATTTTATCCTTCTAAGTTTTGGTGCAATAGAATTTATTATTGTTCCAATTGAAGTAAGTAACATTTTTGTCGGTGCCATTTGTTCTCATTAGGCAATTAGTCAACTTAGTGCAGCAAATATAATTGATTAGTTCGATGATGTTTCTTTGTTGTATGACGTGATTTTTTAATATGGCTTCTATCATATATTCCATGCTAGAGTGAATGACACATTTGCTTGTTTCGCGATCAGGCACATTCAACCTTTTTATCCAGAATGGACAATTTCTACAAAATATTGCATAGCTCAAACTCACTGGACAACTTGCGTTAAATTTTTCGTGCAACATCTTCAATGTGTAGTTCAAAAACCGCTTTTGTTTTGTCTCTTTACAGCAGCTTGAGAAAATTTTTTTTCCAGGGCACATTCGTGAATTTTCATCCTCTTCCAAAAAGAGTTCATTTATTTTTCAACTTTTCATTTATCCTCGATTTCTGAACGAAATTATAATTGAAATTGATAGTCTTGTTCGGTTTTGTTAATTTACGGACATTTGTGAATTTATCACATTTTGACAACATTTTATATTTCTTTGCAATTTTGCCCCCCCAATAATTTTGTAAATAGTTTTTTCACTTTTCTGTGTTTTCTGCCAACTGTTGCTTTAGAGCTTTCCCCATATAATTGGTTTTTCTTTATTTCCGGCTTTCATAATATCTTTCCCTTTTTTTTTCGACATCATCGCTTGGCAATTAATTTTTTCTTAATTCGTTGATATCTTTTCCTGTAACGTTCAAAATTTTTCTTCAATTTTTTTCGATTGCTGCTGAAGTCCTTCAGGATGATCTCGATTTTCATTGTCACTACTGGGAGGAGTTGTGTCCTTCAAAAATTGCTCCAAACGTTTTTGTACTTGTGAGATCTAGTCTCGATAGGAGAGCATTTCTGATGGAAATGTGAAAACTATCAGATTGTATTTTTTGTTTATGGTTTCAGAACTTGGTTCTTTGTGTTTCTTTTGTTTTGTATTTTAGGAAATATAATTATCAATAAGGAAAAGTATCGAGGGATTTGAAACGTTGGTAGGATATTCATCGGTGGGATGCCAATTTATGTGAGGAACTGAACATCCTGCCGCCTCAAAAAAAAATATTTTTTGAAAATCCAAATATAAAATTTATTTAAAAAAAAACCAATTTCACTTGCTTAACCTAATATCACAAAATTCAGAAACAAATTAACCTACAAACTAGTGCAATTCAAAACTTTAAAAAAAAAAAAATAAATAAAAAATAAACAACTTAAAAATTCAAATTAAAAACATGATACGCCTTCTTGCTTGCTTTAATTCTGAAAAAAAGAAGAAGAAGAATTAAGCAACCGTCAAAAATATATATTT